>JAGFMF010012102.1:980634-1044806 GCA_019455555.1 Galemys pyrenaicus | reverse complement strand
ACCAGCCCCTGCGCTCCCCACCTCCCAGCCACTGCCCTCCATGCCCCCACCCTCCCCACGCCCACCAGGGTTTTTCATGAGTGAAAACCTGTCTGCCAAGGATGGGGGGACTGGGGCACTAGCTCTTCTCTTTGAAGTGGGGCCTGCAGCATGTGGCACGCGGCCAGCTGTCGGGGGGACATGTGGGGACAGCTGGATATCATCAAGTCCGTTACAGATTGAAAGTGCCATCCACACTCGGAAGAAATTGCAAGCTTTAGCAGAATAAAATCCGGGCTTTTCAAAGCAAGACAATGGCCCAGGCACGTGAGCAAAATGGTCTATGATGGAGCTGCCTTCTCCCAGCACCCTCTCCTCCCCCACTTCCCCGGGACGCAGCAGGGGGCTGCACTTTGCTGACGGCCCTGGACCCGCGTGGCTGGATCTCAGACCTCTGGGTGGAAGTCCCATCTAGCCCTGCGCTGGGCCTGCCCCCCTGGGCTGGAAGGGGAAGAAGCTGGCCTCTGGGAGAGCCATTGCCCCTTCACCATGGTCCTCGGGGAACAGAGGACTCACAGAGCTCTGGATGGGCAGGAGTGGCTGGCTGCCCCAGCTCTGCCCCTTCGGCTGGGGGAGCACAGCTACTTCTGGGCCGTGGGCCTCCCCTGCCGGGCAGAGCTTGCAGCAGACACTGGTCAGGCAGCAGCTCGGACTTTAGGGTGGGGGGAGCAGTTCTGGTGCTTCCTGCGGCTCCAGGAACTCGGACACATCTGAAGCCCCGCGGCCCCTTGTGCTGCACTTGACCCTGCCTCACCTGTCCCTTCAGCACCCGGACAGCGGACAGCGGGGGCCTGATAAGATGGGGCATTAGCTGCCTTCTCTTTCTCATAAGAAAAGGGAGCTCGGCACCCCTACTGCCTCCCTGTCTTTGGATGGGAGAAGGGATTCTAGAAAAAGGAAGTGGATGAAATGCGGATGGCAGGGAAAGTTCTAGAAGGGTAACCGTGACCCGCCTTAGCACAGCACCTCCGAGCTGGAATCTTCATGTGGTGTGTGCGTTAGAAACCATGTGTTTCCTGGGGTAACGAGGACCATAAACTGGGGGGCTTAAAGCAGCGCACGTGTTTGCTCACAATCTGAGGGGCCGGAGTCTGAGCTTAAGGTGCTGCCTCCAGGGTCCCGGGGAGGATCCTTCCTGCCTCTGGCAGCTCTGGGGGCTGCATGCTCCTGGGCTTTTGGCTGTGCAAAAAGACAACCCCCCTGCCCCCCAGCAATGTTCTTAAGGCCTCTCCTTTGTCCCCACCCAAATTTCTCTCTTCTCACAGGTCATGGAATTAAGGGCACCCTAAGGACCCCCCTCTGCATTCAATCACATCAGCAAAGACCCTAGGTGCAGTAAGACCATAATCTACAGCTCCTGGGGTTAGGGCTTCAACACATGTTTTGGGGGGAGGCCCGGATTTGCAAGCAGAGGCTGCGTGGGTAGGGAAGCAAAGGCAGGGGGCTGAGGTGTCTGCTCCGGTCACCGGCTAATCAGTCCCTTGGACGAAAGCATTTCCTCGGACATATGTTCCTTTTCCGAGACAGGGAACTAGTTTTCTTTGTTGTCTAGAACAACTGAGACATCCTCGGCCAGTCGTGGAATAGTCTGCTGAGCAGCGGCACGCCTTTCCCTGGTGCCCAGACCTCCAGGGACCTTTGGGGAGTACGACTCCGGCTGTTGGTCCAGGGGATACGGGGAGAGCGTCCTCATGCTGAGTGATCCGGGCTCTCTTCCCGTGGAGATGGGATTCCCATAGCTAGCAACAACCCCAGCAAGAGTTCATACTCGGGGAGTGACCGGCAACGTGGCATTTTCCCTTTATGCTTCTAAAGAAAACAGAACAAGTAATGTTTTCACCTTAAAAAAAAAACCCAGTGGGCAGGAGAGAAAGACAAAGCAGAAGTGGGTTCTGCCTGAACAGCACAGGTCTCCACCGCCTGCCCCGGGGTTATTCGTCTTAACTCTCCGATCTTTCAGAACGAAATGGTTGTGTAGAAAGAAACGGTTGCGCAGAGTAGCGCTCATGCAAGTCTTTGCAAGTGGACAAGTGCAAGAGGGCGGTGGGGGTTAGGTATGGTGATTCCCCGGAGGCTGCCCCAGCACCTAGCCCAGCCCAGGCCCCAGGAAGGAGGGGTCTGCAGGGGGCTAGTACAGCCCAGGACTCCAGACAGCCGTCAGACTTCTCAACTTCTACTTTCCTTTTTGACTGGTCTGAAACCCCCAGAGGTCAGGGATTCTCCATGGGATTCCTGAGGCAGTGCCCTACGTCAGGGGGACCACCTGGGGTCACAGGGAGAGCAGGTGGGTAGCCGGGCTGCCCTTTGCAACACTGGGGTTTTCCTTGTTGCGACGAAGAAGAAGGCCCTCAAATCTCCCAGCGTCTGACTTCATGTCTTCCTGGTGCCCTGTAAGCAGTTAAAGGGCCCAGGAGGCGGGCAGTGGACAGTGGGGTCTCCTAGCAGGTGGGAAGACGGCCTGAGGGTGCTTGGTCTTCGGCTCTCTTGTCCGAGAGCTCATGGTCAGGGTGTTGCGGAAGGCCTTTCCAGCCCGTGGGTGGCCCCTTGGCCGGATGACCAGCCCACACCACCCGGAGGGCAGCTGCAGGGCCAGCGCGGCTCCTGGCTCCCAGCGTGGGGAGTGGTGGGAGAAGTAGAGGTGCCAGGATTAGGGTCACCCGCCCCGGCCCCGCCGTGCTGGCCGAGATGCCGCCCTTCGGCTGGGTATCCGGTGAATTCCGAGACAGCTAAAAGCCGGGCGAAGGCGCCCGACGCTGGGCAATAAGGGTCAGCCCGCTGGACAGCGGTCCCAACGCCGCGCGAACAGGGCTTCTGGCGGCTTGAGACGAGGCCGGACGCGACCTCGGGCCTCTGTGGGCGGCCAGGCTGAGGGCAGCACGCCCGTCGGCGCTTCCTCCTGCTCACCCGCGCGCCGCTTGCGACACCCGAAACCCATCGGGGTCGCGGAGGCGGACCGGCAAGTCCGGGGCTTAGGAACTGGCCCTCCGAGCGCGCGCGTGCGCAGGCGCGTCCCCGGGGGGGGGGGGAGAGTGGGGCGGCCCTCCTCCAGCGCGCGTGCGCAGGCGCGTTCCTGGGCGGGGCCCAGGCTCGGGGGCGGGGTCTTCGTGGGGCCGCGGGCGCGTGCCGGGGTGTGGCCTCAGCTCGGGGGCGGGTGCTCCGTGGAGGCGCGTGCGTAGGAGCGCTCCGAGGCGGGGCCTCAGCCCGGGGGCGGGGCCTCGGCGGGCCCTCAGCCCGGGGGCGGGGCCTCGGCGGGCCCTCAGCCCGGGGGCGGGGCCTCGGCGGGCGCAGGCGCGGGCGGGGGGCGGCGGCAGGCTGGGGAGCGCGCGGGCGGCGGGCGGGGCGCCCCGCGGGAGGCCAGGGGCCGGCGGCGGCGCGGGGCCGGGGGCGGGGCTCCGAGCCGGGTTGAGGAGAGCGCGGCGGGACGCGAGGGGCAAGCGGCGAGCCGGCACCATGGAGGAGGACGACAGCTACGGTCAGTGCGCCGCGGCCGGGCGCCTCGCTTCCTCCCCTGCCCGCGGCGGCCCCGGCGGCTCGTGCTCCCCGGGATCGGGCCGGCGCGGGGGCTGAGGGTCGAGGGGCGCCGCGTCTCCGCGCGGGGTCGCGGGCCGGGGTCTCGGGTCGGGGCCTCCGGGCGGGATCTCGGGCCGTGGTGTCTGGGCCGGTGGTCAGGGCCGGCTCTCCGGCCGGGGATGGGGCCCCCAGGTCGTGGGGCCGTGGTGGCGGGCAGGCTCTGGGGGGGGATCGCCGGCCCCCCGGGGTCCCGGCCGCGTTCGGGCTCGGCTCGGTCTGTCTTCTCCGGAGTTCTGGCCCCGTTGGGTCTTGGCAAGTTGTGCGGCCGGGTCGCGTCTTTGTTCTGCCCGCCCGGTCCCTGCGGCCCAGCGCCGGTGACCCGCGCCAGGGGACCAGTGGCAGGTGGCAGGTGACCCGAGACGGGCGTCGCGGGCCCGCCCTTGGTGCGCGTCCACCCCTGGGCGCTGACGGCGGGCATTCCCCTTCCTCAGCTGAACGGTGGGGTGCCTGCAGGTGGCGGGGAGCCCCAGTGCGCCTTGGCTTGGCCCTGGGCCAGGCGTGGGGCCGGCGTGGTGCAGAGCTGCCTCCAAGTTGACAAAAACTCCATTTCCGTCCCCTCTCTCCTGAATCTGTCCTCAAAACGGTTGGCCCGTGGACAGAAACGCCTCCCGCCAGTAGCTGGAAGTTGCAGGGGTGGCCAAAGGTTGTTTGACATGTTTTGCTTCATATGACCCCATTTTCTTTTCAGGGATGGAAGCAGGAACTCGGGTTTGTGGGGGTCCGGTGCTGACCGGGCCATGGGGTGTGTTGCTGAACTCTACCTATCCAGGGATCGAGCTGGGGTGGGGACGAGGTTGACCGGTGGTCACCTGCGGAAAGCAGAGCCCTGGTTTTGTTTACCGTCTGGGAGGAATCACAGCTGGGGAAGCGCTGGGTTTGTGGTCACCCTGAGCTGCTGGGGGGCCCTGCTACCTGCAAGACCCTCCTGGGCGGGAGGCCCGCGGCATTGAGGCGTTGGTGACCTCCTAAGTGAAAGCCGGCAGGGCGAATTGCTTTGCTTTTCTGTGCAGATGGAAAAGTACCCCCCTGGCTGGCCCCAGGGGACTTTCCCGCGCCCCCAGACCCGTGTCTCTGCGCCCACCCATGAAAACCCTCAGCTTGCCTCCTGTGACCATCTTGGCCTTCCTGGCCGCCGGCCGCCCGGCCAGCCCGCGGCAGACTTGCACCTCGCTCGCTCCTGGCATTCAGACGCTGGCGGTTGAGACAGGAAGCTGCTGGGCCGGCTGCTTGAGCTCAGCGATCTGAACTTGGAAGTGGGGCATGAAAGTAGGGTGTGCTGCTTCCTGTCCCGACTCGGGGCTCAAAACATCGTCTGTGTGTAAAGGGCTGCCGGCCTGGGGGCTGGAAAGCCAGGTGTCTGCAGGGCCCCGTCCCTTCCTGCGGGTTCTGGGGGAGCCTGGCTGGTGCCTTTTGCAGCGTCTGCAGCCCGAGCACCTTCAGAGCGGCAGGGCGGAGTCTTCTTCCCACCTGGCCTCTGCCCCTCTTAGGGCTGGTGATGACACTGCACCTGCAGAGGCCAGCCTCGCGACTTGGGACCCCGTGCCTGCGTGAACTCCCCGCTGGCCATGCGGGCGCTGGGCACGTGGACACCCGGGGTCCTCACGCCGCTGAGCGCACCCGAGGACGAGAGCATTTTACCCCCCTTTAGACACTTAAGAAAAGTCGTTTTCTTTCTATTTTGGAGGAACCAAGGAGGCTGAGGTAAGATTCCCCCACCCATCCTGTTGACCTCACGGGAAGTCCCCTTCGCGTGTGATGGCCGGCAGGGGACGAGATTCCCGCCTGCCTGAGGTCTGCCGACCGTTTCCCACGGCACTTTTGTAGAACGTGTAGAGCGTGTGCCTCGAGAGAGGAGACAGCTGTTCAGGTTCCACAGCCCAGGAGGAAGCGGGGCCTGACTTGGGGACGCAGGCGACGCGTCTCCCCGGTGCCTCCGGGTGGCCAGGCCCTCACCTCGGTGCTCGGCTTGTTTCTTCGGCGAAACGGGCCACGGTTGACCAGCTGCTCCTTCAGTATGAAAAAGCTTTTGGCAGCAGTCTCACGTATGCCGAGGAAACGGAAGGTCTTTGCGTCCGTTTCCCTGTTCGATTAAAGAGAGTTTTGAAAGCGAACGCAGGGACGTCCTGGACGGCGTTCCCACCGCGTGTGCGTCCAGCGGGCCGCCCGCTGGGCACGCCCCGCCTTGCCGGCTGCCAGCTCACTGGACAGGCCCAGGGTGCTCCTCACAGCTCCACGCATGACGTGGCGGGCGCGAGCGGGTGCGGGACGGTGAGCAGAAACCACTTTGGGGCTTATCTTTGTTCCAGAGAAGTGGCGTTAGCAGTTCTCCCCCAGCCTCACCGACTGCTTGGACAGGTGTTTTCTGGCCGTGGCTCTTGGCCTCCACCCCCCCCCCCCCCAGCTTCTTTCTGGACACTGTGACGTAACTGGGAGTTTGTAGGGCCCGGGACCTCCCAGCACAGCCCTGGCCCTTCTTGGCCCCAGTCACGTTCTCACGCGCAGCGCTGTGGGGTGTTTTGCCTCCCTAGGGTTCTCTGCCCGGGAAAAGCCCCGTCCCTGTTCCTTGGGTGACTTTGAACTTGACCGTGATTTTTTTTTTTAAGATTTATTGATTTATGCATACAAGCACTGGGGTACAGGCCAGAGGCATGGGGAGGTGAGAGAGTCCACCAGACAGAGCAGGGGGCAGAACAGACAGACGGATTGAAACACACTGCTGAGGGGAGCAGCGGGAGATGGGAGAGGTCTGCTGCGCCCTGTGGGTCCCTCCCTGGCCGGCGGCAGGGATCGAACTCGTGCTGCAGTGGCTGCGGTTTGCTTCACAGTGTGGTGCTTAACCCACTGCGCCACCAGGGAGGCCCTGACCGTGCGTTTTGAACCTGCCGTCTGCCTCGTGATGTGGGTAGCCGCTGCCGTGGGTGTGCACTTTGGCGGGTCCTGAGCTTTGCATGGGTCTCACGTGGTTCTGAGCCCTGCTTCCCGGGGCTGAGGTCCCCTGGGTGCCCCCACCCCGGGGTGTCTCAGCACAGGTGGCCATGGTAGGCTCACCCTGCATCTGGCCCCCTCGAGGCTGGGCTCCTTGAGCAGGGCTCCCTCCCGTCCTGCTCTTTGCCAGCTTCTGCCTGGGCCGGCACGGGACAGCCGGGCCTGGCTCACGGTGCCCGTGTCCCCTCGTCACAGCTCGGGCCGCATGTGGGCGCTGGCACCCGGCGCTCTTCCCCCAGGGCCAGGTGCCTCGGTCGCTGCGGGCAGCCGGGTCGGCCCGTGTCCAGCTTAGCCCCGAGTGAGCCGGACTCGGTCTTCCTCGTCCTTGGCAGAGACGTGGCCGCCTTCCCATGCCAGCGGCCCGTGCCGGTGCTCTTTGTCGCTGTGACACTGGTGGCTTTCCTGGCCCCGGGTTGTCACACGCTCAGTGGTTTGCCTTTATGGAAAAGAACACAGCTCCGTGAAGCAGCGGGGCTTTCTGAGAAACTCTGGAACACGGGCTTCCGTAATTACACGCTCCGCGGTGTCTAAGGTGAGGCTCCCGGGGCTGCATTCTCGTGGCAGAGGGTACAGGCGGTCCTGGGGTTCTCGGCGGGTGGTGCCACTCGCTTCCCGAAGCGTGTTCCTACTCACCCCCAGCCTGCCTTTGTGGGGAGCCGTGGGAGGGCGTGGGGGGGCGGCGCTGGGGCGAGGGGAGCTTGGGCCCCACGGCTGCGCCTCACCGAACGTGTTGGTTGCCAGCTGGGTTGCCAGAAGTCCTTTGCCCCCTGCGTCCCGGGCGCTGGCACGCAGGTGGGGGAGCGCGTCCCCGCCCAGCTGAGCGCGGGTGGGCGCTTGTCACCCACGGGTGGCTGTTCTAAGTGGTGCTACCGAGGGCTGGGTCGGAGTCGGGGCTTTGTGCGTCTCTTACTTAACTCTCGTCTGCGAGAGGGTGAAGCCCTCTTCCCACACCTGCGTGCTGGGGCCTGACCAGAGCACGGGCGAGACGAGCCTCTGGAGAGGCGGTCAGCGGCTCGCGGGCGGGGACGAGGGCCGCAGCCTCTGTGGGGTCTCAGGACCCGCAGGGGCTTCTCCTCGCTGGCAGCCCTTCCTGGGCGCTGCGCTCTGGGGCCAGCTGGCTGCGCGTGCTGAGGGCTGGGCTGCTGGCCACCCCAGGACAGGGCTGGGGGGGTCCCGGGGCGGGGCGGGGCCTCCACGCCGGCTTCAGCGGCAGCAGCAGCGTGGGGGAGGGGAGGATTATCTGCAAATGCTCGAGATTCGAGTCCCACATCCTCTGAAACCGCTGCTGACCGTGCACGGCTCTCCCTGAGGACTGGCACGCGATGCGGCACGCGGGCCCCATCGCCATCCGCCGGCACGGCTGCGCTTCCTGCGCCAGCTCCCCGCGGCCCTCGCCTCCGCCGCCAGGCAGGCGCCCGTCCAGGCCGGGCTCTGCCCGTCTTGCACTGGGCGTGCGGCTGTCACCCTGCCGGCGCGGAGAGGGGGCTGGGCGCTGTGACAGCGTCCGGGCAGCGGCGCCCTGCAGGGCTCCTGGGGCGCATGTTGGCCGGTTCCTCCCGCAGCCCCAGCTGTGACCTACAGGGAGGGGATGCCGCCGGGAGGCTGTGTTGGGCAGGTGGTCCGGCCGGCCCAGGTCTCCGAGAGGCCCTGCCTGGGGCTGGGGGCGCGCGCGGAGCGGGGGCGAGTCCGCGGCAGCTGGCACTTGAGCTGCCTTTTGAAAGACGAGTCGGTGGCCAAGTGGGTGAATGTGGCGGAGAAACAACATCTGAGGCAAAGGGGACGTGCGTAGGCCAGGTGTGGCGTCACGTGGCCCTCCAGGCCGTGGCAGGTAGGGCTGCACCTGGACAGCAGCCTGGGGGGTCCGAGACTGCCATGGGGAGAGGGCAGGCCCTGGGGGCCTCTGTAAGGCTTGGGGGCTTGTCCCAGAGCCGTGAGGCTCACCCTCGAACTTTGTACCTCGCGTGTTAGGAAGCCCTGCACCTGCAGGGCCAGGTGGGCCATGGGAGAGCGTCGGAAGTGCACGCCGCCCAGGTGAGGTAGGGGAGGAGCCTGGGTGAGGGCAGCAGGGTGGGGGCGGGGGAAGCGCAGCCCGCAGGCTGTCCGGCCGCGGCACTGCGTTCGTCACCAGGACAGGCACTTAGCACTGAGGGCGGCCGAGGAGCTGGTCTCACGTGCCTCCAGGCTTCTGTCTTGGGGGACGCTCGGACAGTTTCCAGACTGGGGGTGTCCAGGCTGGCATCTCGTGGAGGGCATGCTGAGGGCCCACAGCCTAGCCCCTTGGGGGGCCATTTGGGCAGCTGGGACGGTGCCCATGCCATGAGTGGGAGGCACGGGGTGGGGTGGGTGGCCGCGCAGGCTGGCCGAGCAGGGCCCGTGGGGTCATCTCGGGGGGCTGGGTGGAGAGGTCCGTCTGCAGAGATGTTGAGGGTGAGTGTCCTTTCACGTAACCGGACGTGGGCGGGCAGTAGCTGGGAGGGGAGGTCTGGCGAGAGGCTTGTCTTTGACTTGGGGACCACGGCCTGCGGACGTTTGGGGGTCACTGCGGCAGCGACCCCACGTGCCCTGGAGCCGGGGCTTGGGGAGCTCGTGCGTCCTCTGTCCGGCTTCACACGTGGCCGCAGCAGGCCGGGCGGGCATCCAGGCACCATCCCACCAAAGTCGCGTCTCTTCCTTGCTCTGCTTCCGGAACGCGGCTCCCGGCAGCCCTCCTGCCCGAGGGGCCGGTCTGGCGTCCAGCTAATTCTTGCCTTTCCCTTGGTAGGACCCATGTTCCGGCCCGGCCCCCACCCCCGGGTGGCGGTGCGGGCAGGCAGCCCCTTCCTCACCGTCTGGCTCTCGTCCAAGGTGGCCGGGGGCTGCGGCCGCTTTTGGCTGGACCTTGCAGCCGGGACGGCCCCGCGGCGGCCTGCCCGGGGACGAGGGGACAAGGGCTTTGAGAGGACGGTCAGTGGGGACAGGATTCTGGTGCTGGAAGGGCCAGCGGCCCCGAGGCCCGTGCAGGCGTGGCCTGGGCCAGGGCGGCGCTGGTGCCACCACGTGCGTGCGTCTCGCGTGTGTGTGTGTGCAGACGCTTGCGGCCACAGGCTGATGGTGTCTGTGATTAGTCGAGGCAGGAAAGCCCCCGGACGTGCTGGCAGACGGTGCTTCCGCCATGGGTGCTGGACACGCCCTCAGCACTGCGGAGAGGGGCCTGGCCTGGCCGTGCGGGTTTCCTGCGCCCGTGCGTCTGAAGTGCCAGATTTACCCTCACGGTTGGGGTCACTCGGGGGGAACGGGCCTCATGGGCTGAAGCCCAGACAGGACTGGCCGCTCCTCCAGAGCCTGCCTGGAGGGTCCACTCTCCCCTCGAGGCTGCGGCGGACCCTCGGGGCCCCCTCGCCCTCCTGCACCGTGGGCCTGCCGTCCCACCGCCTGCCCCCAGCCCGGGCGCCCCCGGGAGGGCCTCTCCGGGCAGCCAAGCCCCTGCGCCCCCTGCCCTGTGGCCGGCAGCAGCCCGGGTCCAGGCAGCAGGCGGCACCGTCTCGGGGCTTCTGTCCCAGAGGGCCCTGTGAGCACGGGGTCTCCTCTGTGTGTCTTTCCTCCCTGGAGGGCGTTGCACGCGGTGCCGTGGTGCAAGGGGGCACGCGCCGCCCGGTGTGTTACTCGGTCTAGTTCAGAGGCGCTTCCTGCCTCCCCGGGGCTCCCGCCATGTCTGTGCCCCGGCCAGAGCAGACCCGGCCTCCGAGGGAGGAGAGGGGGCGCTTCCCGGGCCAGGCGGCACATCTGGGGACAGCGGCACTGGGCGGGGACACCGGGCGGCCTCTTGCTCCTGGGGGTGAAGCTCCACGGCAGACTCCGAAGCGGGCCCCCCGGGCCTGCGGTGAGCGGGGTGGGGGGCGCAGGCGCCTGCGTTTGCCGGGAGTTGGGACAGACCCGGAGGACGTGCTCCCGCCTTCTGGGCGGTCGGGAGGGCTGCGTCCAGACGCCCTTGCTCTGGCTCCAGGGACATTTTCTGTGTGGAATCTTCACTTCTGTTCAGAAAGGAGCGTTTAAGCTGGTAAAGTGCCCTCTTTGTTAAGCTTAAAAGAAAAAGCAGTCTTTGTCAAGGAAAGGAAAAAGCCAGCTCTTTGGACGAAAACATGTGGTGGAAGAGGGAACGCCCCCCGCGCGCCCCCGGCGTGTCTGCGGCAGGTCCCTCCTGACGGGCACTTGGCGCCCAGAGGCCCCATGGCTGCCGCGGCCGGCGGCCCTGGCGTTGGTGCTGCCCTGCCCGGCCGGCCGGCCGCCGAGCCCCTCAGGACGAGGTTGCTGGGCTCCGCCGGCACCTCTGCAGAGCCGGGGCCGCTCCTCAGAAGTTTCCGGGGGCCTCGCTGCAGTGATGACCCAGGCCTGGTGCAGCGGGGGTGGACAGAGGAGCGGAGCCTGGCCGCGGGAGGAGCCCCGGCACCTCGGGCTGTGACCCGCGCCCAGGGCTCTGCGGAGGGCACAGCCCCGGGGAGTCGGTTTTGCCTCAGACCTCCCCGTCCTCTGGCGGGGGCTACAAGAAGAGGCTGAGCACATCAAAGAAGCAAAAAGTAGCCAAGCCGGGTGGATTTTTATGCCTTTATCATAGTTGACAACTTGCTCCCTCGCCTTCCCCAGTGCTGCGGTCTCTGCCTTGTTCACTCCAGAGACGCCTCCCGTCCGTGTGGCTGGTCGCGAGGTGCCCGCGGGCAGGCCAGGCCGGCGCCCTGGCAGCAGCAGGGAAGGGCCGCCCACCCTCCCCTCCCAGGCCTTGGAGGCAGCCCGTGGTCGAGCCCCGGGGGGCCGCTCTGGGCGGGTGTCTCCTGCTTACTCTAGCCCTCGGGCAGACCGCAGCGTTGTGGGAAGCTCCAGGCTCCGTGGCACGGTGGGGAGAGCGCGGCGGTGTGCATCCTGGCACGTTTGCCCGCCCGAGCCCTTTTGGGAAGGTGGAGGGTGATGAAGACTTAAAGAACTTTTATTTATTTATTTTAAAGGTGTATTTATTTATGCACACAAGAGCTGGGGTGCAGGCGAGAGTCGTAAGGTGAGAGGATCCACCAGAGACAGAGTGGGGAGCAGGACAGGCAGATGGACTGAAACACACTGCTGAGGGGAGCAGCGGGGAGGCAGGAGAGGTCTGCTGCGCCCTGTGGGCCCCTCCCTGGCCGGGGATCGAACGTGCGCTGCAGTGGCTGCGGATGCTTCATCGTGCGGCGCGCAATCTGCTGCGCCACCAGGGAGGCCCTAAAGTACTTCTAAACTTTGGGAGTAAGTAGAGAGACTCAGAAGAGAGTTCTGGTCATTCTGAGGGGTATTTTGTAGCTTGTCTGTTTTATTTTTTTTAAAGCAGTCCCCTGCCACTAGCGTGCGGACGTGGACAGTGTCTAGGCGGCCTCTGTTCTGGGAGGACCCACCTTCCCAGAGGACCAGGACCAGGTGGGCGGCCACTGGGAGCCAGAGCATGTGGGTGCTCCCGGGGCAGGAGCCCCAGGGTTTGCAGGACCTCAGCCTGAGGGCCCAGCCTGCTCTGACCCGCTGCCCCCGGGTGGCGGCTCGGCCTGGGCACGCCAGCTGGGCCTGCGCCAGGGCCCAGGGACTGGGCTAGGCCTCTGGGCCAGCGGTCAGCGGGGCCTCTGGACACCCAGGGTGGCGGCCTCCCTTGCTGGTCATTTCGAAGCTTCTAGTCTGTCCTGCAACAGATGGCCCGGTCATGCCATTGGCAAATCTTTGCCCCCACTTCTGACTTTTGGAGCACGGGGTCAGAGTTTACCTTCCTACTCTGAAATGGCCTTCCAGAAAGTTCCCTTGGCTCACCGCCGCCTGCGGGGTACCGGCGGCTGTTGCTGATTCGCCCGTTTCTGCGCCGGCTTGTCCTGGGTCACTTGGCTTCCGGATACACTGGGGCGCTGCCTCCGTCTCCTGGTGGGCGGGCGCGTGCCGACCTGCAGGGCCTCCCAGCGGGGTGCACAGAGAGGGCAGGGTCTGTGGCGCACGGCCCAGTGGGCTGTCCTGGCCACAGGGGGGACGTGAACAGAGACCGCAGGGCCGTCTGCAGAGGGGGGCGCTGAGCTCCAGCCCAGAGAAGGGGGCGGTTTCTCCGGGCCGTCTGGAGCGGAGTCCTCAGAGCTGCTGTCGGCAGCGCCTGCTGCCCTCCTCCCAGTGGCGGGTCCAGGCGCTGAGCCTGGTGTCCGGCCCGCATCGCCATGTCGCCTGCCACAGACGCACAGCTAGAAGACGTCGGCGCCCGCTGGGCTGAAGACTCGGGAGCGAGAACACACCCCGCTGGGCGCTGGACCGAGAGGGCTGAGAGGCTTTGTGTGTGGAGGGGAGGACAGTCCGGGAGGCACCCCGGTGGGAAGGGCTCCCAGGCCGACGTGCCCCGCCAGCCTCTCGCACCAGGCCAAGGGGTCCTCTCCCCAGGACGGGGCAGCGCTGGTGCCGCCGGCCTCACGGGCCATGCCGAGGGGCCTCGTGACGTCAGCCGGCGTCCCCCCAACAGTGGCCGCCGTGCAGACACTGGGGCTCGAGGGCCTCCGGCAGGGCACAGGGCTGCGGTGCTGCCGCCACGAGGGCCCTTTCCGCTGGCTCAGTGCGGCCGCATCGAGACACGGGCGTCACACGGGGGCCGGCGTCCAGCTGAAGTGTCGGGCGAGGTGCGGTCAGGCCTGCCTGCGTCCAGCGACACTCCTGCACGGACAGGCCCAGCGTTTCCCGTGCCCCTGGAGGGGCTCCGCGCCTCTCCCCTGGCTGCTTCCTGCCGGTGCAGGTGCTCCGCACCCCCGAGTTTGTCAGTGGAGCCCCCCACCTCGCTGTGCTCCCTGAGGGGCCTGGCCCCTGCCCTGGGTGCAGGGGCCAGGCGTGGGGTGGACACACTTCTCTTCCCCTGGGTCAGCGTCCAGGAATGGAGCGCCGGCGTGTGTGGGGGGCTCCTCTCCCCAAAGGTGGAGGCTTGAGTGTGAGATGAAGACTGGCATGTGTCCCTGAGTTCACAAAGTGGGCCTTGGAGAAGCGTTTAGTTAACGTGAGTACAGTATGCAAATCGGTTAGAGGATATTTTAAGCATACTTTGATTTTGCATCAATCAAAAAGGAAGTCTGGATTTACCTGATTTTTAAAAAGGAAACAAAATTTGAAATAGTCACAAGCTAAATTTAAAAAAAATGGTTTCTGCAGTTAAAAAAAAAATCACCATTTGGTACTTCCTTAAAATGGAGTGAGAGCTTGTAAAAATGGACAAGTTCAAGTTCCTGTGAGTGGGCAGGTGCGGCCCTCCGGGCCCCGCCCCCGCCCCGGGCCCTGCCCTCCGGCCCCGCCCCCTACCTGCCCGCTGCCCCCTGCCCATGCTGGCTCTGAGGCTCCAGGTCCTGGGGGGGCCGCCAAGCGGCCTGGGCTCCGCGCAGAGGGCTTTCCTGACTGGCTAGTGCGTCAGTGAGAGGCTCTGCAGTCCCCAGAGGAGTGAGATGGCAGGAGTTAAGTGTAATTTAGCGTAATTTGAGGTCAGGGAACTGGTCCTGTCCTGATTGCAGTGCTGGGCTGCCGCCGGCCGCGTGCCCTTATCGGCTACACCCACGCGCTGCAGAGCCCAGGCCCGCGGGGTGGAGCTGACCAGCCGCTGCCCGCGCCTCTTTGACACACTCGGCCCACGGGGTCCCCACGCTCTCCCCTCCTGCTGCCGCGGACTCAGGAGGAGGACGCCACGGGCTTGTTTCTGGCTCTGCGTGCACGAGTCTGGTGCCCAGCCGCTGGTCAGCGCCTGGCCAGTGCTGCCATGGCCGCCGGCACCAGGCCCTGTGCCTCCCTGGACGGTGTTGCTCGGGTGGCTGCTGGGTCAGGCCGCGGCTGCTGGGTCAGGCCGCGGCTGCTCTTGCCAAGCTCTCCTGGCTGCCGACCTCGCGGGGCCTCGGTTCCTGGAGTCAGTGGTCACTGTGGAGGGCCTGCTGATGCGCCGGCACCAGGCGGCCTTCTGGGGAGGAGCCGTCTCTGCGGACAGCCCGGCCACACTGCCCTTCCCCGCACCTAGCTCCCCAGCGGGCCCCTCCTTTCTGGGCGGTGTGGAGCCATGCCGGCTCTCTGTAGGTCTGCAGACCTGCCTGGGGGTGTTTGGGGCCGGGAAGAGAATTCCTCAGGGAGAGCGAACATCTGAACTGGCCTCAGAACGTCTTAAGGGGACGTTCTCTCAGAAGTGGACCGTTCTGGTTTCTGGCTTGTGAGTGTTCTGCTGAGGCCACCTGCCTCTGAGGCCCGTGGCCCCGCTGCTGTCCCTGCCGGGCTCTGCAGGGAGCGGGGTGCCCGGGAGCCTGGCCGCGCCCCGCCCCCCACCTGCAGTCTGCCCTGCCCGCCGAGCCAGAGGATGGGCGGGTGCCCTGTCACATGGGTTCGTGGTTGCTCGGAGGACGGGTACAGTGTAATGAGCAGGTCAGAAGGGAAGCGGAGGGGGGAGTGGCTCCGCATGACGGCAGCCCCAGCCCCGCCCATCACTGAGCTCTCCCTGCAAACCCTCCTCCGTGGGCCCCGTCCCCCACCCGTCTCTCCCCCGCGGTCTCCCCCGGCCCCCGTGCTCCACCTTTGCCATGCGGGTTGTCAGAGAACTTGACCTCAGACTGGCCCGACTTTGGCACCAGGACGGCCACTGCTTCCGTCCTCAGCGAAGGCTGCACATTTCGTTCCTGGAAACACCAGCTGAATTTGTCACCAGCAGCACCTGTGCGATTGGAATCCCGGCCCGATGGCGTCCCGGCAGCCTGGCCTCGCTGCCCCGCCCTGGCCGCAGCCTTCCTCGGTCTGTAATGTTTTCCTTGGACGCCGTGATGTTGAAGTGCCGGCCGGGCATACGGTGGGGCGATGCCCAGTCACGGGGCTGGGGGACCTGGTCTCTCGAGGGGTGTTGCGGGCCTGGGTCCGTGGGCTTGGGCTGTTTCCGTACTGGCGAGGAGTGGGGGACGGAGCGCCCGCTGGGAGGCTCCGACACTGGACTCTGAGTGCAGCCTGTGGCTGAAACCATGGGACTGGTGCAAGTGGTGCCCCGAGGGGGTAGCTGGTGCAGAGAGGCCCCAGGAAGATGCTGGCAAGTTTCGCATTTGGGGTGGGGTGACGGAAGTACAAGGACTGCAGAAGCTGCGGGGATTATTCAGTCCTTGGAATCTTCAGCATTTGGGGTCAGCGGATTTCTGCCCCCGCCCCCACGCCGATCTTCTAGAAGGCTGTCATGGGCCCCTGAAGGTGGAGGCCTCCAGCAGCCGAGGCTTTGCCAGAGGAGAGCAGTCCGGAGGCTTTGCAGGAGGCCGAGCGGCTGATGCCGCTTCCAGTGTGGCCGCCTCAAGCCTGGCCGAGAAGGCGGGGACCGGGAGCGGCCCCCTGAGCTGGCGTGGGGCCGCCGCCGCCCGGAGTGTGGCGTGTCTGGCGCTGCGCGGGGCGTCCTGCGGCTCCGGGAGCTTCTCCCGCCTCGTGTCTTCGTGCGCCTGAGCATGGCCGGGAGTCTGGCCGCGTGTGCTCCAGGCCGCGGCGGCAGGAGGACACCAGCTGCGGGGAGAGGAGCACCAAGTCCTCCGAGGCGGGAAGGCGCCATCCCAGCTGCTGCCGTTTAGGGCCTAGATGCTGGACACGCTTCGGGGGAGGCCAGCGGCCGTTTCTGGTGACGCTTTGTTCCCCCTGGTTTGTTGAATAAACCCCACTGCTGTTCCGTGAGCCTGCGTGGCCCTGCAGCTGTGCGCGCAGGTGAGGAACTCACCGGTCAGCCATCCGGGTCGGGCCGTGGCTGGCTTTAGGGCCTCTTGTTGCTCCGTTCCACGAGGGGCAGGCAGGACCCAGACAAGGGGAGACGTGTTTGTCTTCAGCACAGGGCGGCAGTGCACACGGCTCGGGTGCCTGCTCCCCACAGGGTGCCTGTCCTGATACAGGCTGTGCCGCGCTGGGCCTCGGCCTGGTCCCCAGAGGCTGCTGTCTGGGGCAGCGTGGACCGGCCGGCCCAGGTCCCGGGCTGGGCACGGCGCTGGGTGTGGGGCCTCCTTCCTGGGCGACGGCGCGTCCCCGCGCTAGCTGTGGCTGCACTGTCAGTCCACCTGCGTTTCTGTCAGTGCTCGCGAGTTGCACGCTCTTACGGGAGTGACCCTTTGGGTCTGTGAGTCGTGTTGCGGGTAGAACACCCACCTCCCTGTGTGAAGACCCGGTGTGTCATTTATGTGAATGATAAAAACGCGAGCGAAGCCTGACCCCCGGGCGGGGCACAGCGTCCCGCTGCCGAGTCGAGCGCAAGAGCCACGGCTCCCTGTCGCCCGGCTGGGCTGAGGCTTGCAGCCGCCACGTGTCTCTCTCGGCCCAGACACCTGCTCCACCGCATGGCGGCCACTGCGGGCACCGTCAGCCAACCAGCTGCCGAGGCCCTGCTGGATGGGGACGCTGCCTTTACTTCAGCGCTGTGGCTTCTGGGGTGCAGCCTCGCACCCCCAAAGGCATGGCCCCACCACATCCCACCATGTCCTGCCACCTCCTTGCCGCCTCTCTGGCTCCGGCCTGGTCTCCCGAGATGCTGTCCCCATGGCACCGCCGGCTCTCTTTGAAGTGACGGGTGTCTCCCGCCCGCTCCGCCCCTGCCCAGCTCCCCGCGAGGCTGTCCCTGGTCTGGTTTCTGCTCAGACCCACACCCCTGCCCTGGGAGGGCGGAGTGGCCTCCACCCCTTCCAGGCAGCCAGCCGGGGCCGCCCCCTCCCCTGCGCCCTGCTTGCCCATCCTCGGCCTCCCCTGGGTTTGCAGCTAGTTCTCTGGAACTTTCTGAGGAAAGTCAGTGGGAGGTCTGCATTCCGGCGGGCCACCCTTCGCCCTTCCTGCTTGGGCTCGCCGGAGCCTGCCAGGATGTCCCCTCTGCCTGTCGGCTCCCGCCCGCTCGTCTGTGCCCTCACCCTCATCCCGGCGGCTGTGGCCGGTCGCTCACTGACGTTACTCGAGCAGATGACGACTGGAAATAAATCTGGCACTTTAGGTGCTTTCCAGCCTGGGAGAGCGCGTGAACTTTCCGCTTGTCCTTCCTGGTGTTCACCTGGGGGCGGGTGGCCCCACCTCTGCCCCCTGCAGCTCTGGCCTGTGTGGGCTGCTTCGGGCTGGCCCGGGTCCGTTCTGCGGGCCGCCCCGGGCAGCACGCTCCGGGTCCGGGCCGTGTTGCGCTCCGGCTGCCGGGACCACCGCGTGCCCTGATCCCTGCGACAGTTTGCAGCTCCCTGCTGGGGCTTTCGTGCCGCGCTCCTGAGTGTGGGGAGACAGCCGTGTTTGCTGGACACGCATACAAAACCCTCAGCGCTGACGAGAAAGTAAGCAGGAAAAGGAAAAGGAGGTAAAGGTCGTGGGAGACACAGAAGAAAACTTTGAGAGTCTCGGGTTTCATTCACTTATTTTTTGTAAAGATTTATTTATTTTGCATACAAGAGCTGGGGTGCAGGCCAGAGGTGTGGGGGGTGAGGGGACTCACCAGAGGCAGAGCGGGGAGCAGAGCAGGCAGATCCACCGAAATACGCTGCTGAGGGGAGCAGCGGGGAGACAGGAGAGGGCTGCTCCCCCGAGGGCCCTGGCCCCCCTCTCGGGGCGCTGCTCCTGTTGCCGAGGGCACTGCCCTCACGGCCTTGTCACCCCCAAAGCTTCACGCACCATTCGGTTAGGATTTCAGCAGACGAGCCTCAAGGAGACACAAACGTTCAGCCCATTGGGAACATTTTCTAGAAAGCAGCTCCAAAGACTGATGAAAAGCAGGAGCAAAGAGATAAGAAACGTGAAGACTGCACCATGGGGCTTCCCTGTCTGGTGGAAATGCCAGAAGTGAGCACTGGACAAAGGGGACGCAGGAGGAGAGGCAGGCACAGAAGGCCTCGTGGCCCCAGCGACACGGGAGGGGAGACTCCCCGGCTCCCCTGGTCAGGACTTTGACAGTCCGGTGAGAAGGGAGCTGGGGCGCTGGGCGTCGGGAGCAGGCTGTCAGCTCCGCGGCCAGCCCAGCGAAGGGCAGCCGAGGGCGGGGCGGCGCGGCCTCAGGCCCGGAGCCCGCCCTCCACGCAGGCCCCCCTGTCCTCCGAGGATGTGTCCCCAGCCGGGAGGCCCCCAGAGGGGCCGCGGGAGCCGCACGGGCGAGCGTGGCGGCGGCGCCTGGGCTGCTGAGAAAGCCGCCGGCGGCCTTGGGGGCCGGGCTCCAGCCTGTGCAGGCTGCACGCGCTGGCTGCGTCGGAGGGCCCTTCCTGGGAACACTGGGGGGGCCAGGGTGCCCCGTGTGCGGGGACGCCTGCGGGGGGGCGTTGACGTCGGGCACTGACAGCTCAGGGCGGAGAGGGCCAGCGCGTGGCTCAGAGCCGGGCACCGGCAGACTGAGAGCAGGATGTGGGGTGCGGTGGGGTGCCCAGGCCCGGGGGCCTTTCCGTCCTGAGCCTTGGCGCCACACACGTCTCTCGGGAGAGCAGGCAGCCCAGGCCCGAGCGGGGAGGCCGCGACTCTGGGGGCGGCAGCACTCGGGGGCCCCGAGGCCAGCTGTGTGCGGCCTGGGGCTGCCGGTCCGCGCTCAGCCCCGTTCCGACTTGGCCCGTCCCGACACAGCCGGCCCCAAAGCCGTGTCTGCGGAGACAGAGCACAGCGCAGCGCGGGCCGGTGGCGGGCTCCGGTCAGGGGTTGCTGCTCGTCCTGCGGGTGCGGACGCGGCCTCCCGCGTGGCCTGGGCGTGCTGAGAGAGCAGTGGCCACCAGGCTAGACAACAGAAGCAGCAGGGTGACGTTGACCTCAAACCAGCGCCTGTCTGAGGTCTCGTCCCGCCTCTGTCCTCAGGGGGAATGCGGAGCGTGTGACTAAGCGGGCGTCACCGGGCGCCCGTCACCGGCCAGTCACTGCAGCCGCACCCTGCTCTGCTGTGAGGCCCGCCCGGCTTCTTCCCGGGCCTCGGCATGTGGCGGGGCGGCCACGCGCAGGCTGCGATTGGTGGACGGCAGACTCGAGCCGGCAGACGTGCACGCTTGCACACGCACACACACGCTTGCACACGCGTGCACACGCACTCACGCCGCTTCCCAGAGGCGGCGGGTGCGCCCTGGAAGCTGCTTGAGCGGGGCCCAGGAACTGGGTGGAGGCCCGGCCCGCCCCACCTGCCCGGCTGCGGCTGATTGGCCGGGCACGCCAGCCGCTCCGGAGGCTGGGGAAGCGCTGAGCTGGCCGCAGACGGCCACAGGTGTCGCTGCCCCACCCGGCCTCCAGGAGGAGACTCCGCTCGGGCTCCCGCAGACCCAGACCCCCTGGGGTCCCGCCGGGACGAAGATGGTCCGCAGGGTGAAGGGGCAGGAGGAGGAGGAGGAGGAGGAGGAGGAGGAGGAGGGTGAGTCCGCCCGCCCGTAGCGCTGGCCGGCCCTGGCTGCAGCGGCTCTGGAGGGCAGGCCGGCCCCAGAGAGCCTGGAGCCGGGGGTGCCCACCCCAGCCCCGCCCCGTCTGGCGGGGGCCTGGGGGTGCGGGCCCTTGCCCCACCCTGTGCCCTGGGACGTCTGTGCCGGCCAGGAGGGCCGGGGTGCGGGGTGCGGGGCTCGGGACCGCAAGGGGAGCTGGGGTGATGGCTGGGCCTGGGAGGGAGGCCCTTTCCGGGACGGGCCCAGCCGAGGCAGGGCTTCCTCTTCGGGTCGGCGCAGGCCTGCCTCGCGGGGCCCCGGCGCCCGGTCTCCCCACGCCCACACTGCAGATGGGCCGTGAGGAAAGGGGCGGCTGCTTCCGTGTCTTTTCACGGCTCAGGCGGGGCCTGAGCCGAGCGTCAGCCTGCACTTGGGTGGCTGTGGTGACAGCTGCCGCAGGCGCAGCCCCGCCGGCCCAGAGCCAGAGGCTGTGGCCCCGCGTGTGCGTGGGGGGGCCGGGTCCGTTCTGGGTCGGTGACCGCGTGGGTGCGGACGCTGCTGGCCGCGGGTCACAGGCGCCCAGGCAGGGGGCGGGGCATTGCCCCTGGGGCCTGGGTGCGCCGGGCCGGCTGGCCGTGACGTGGCCGCCCTGCCACCACGCTGCCCCTGCCCGCCAGCCCCCGGCCCTCACAGCCGGCCCAGGCCACGGGGGCGGCCTGATGCTCCCTCAGCGCCCAGCTCAGCAGCACACGGGCCTTTGGCCAGCCAGGAGCCCGACCCCAGCACCTGAGACCAGAGCGGCTTTGCCCAGCGAGGCCCCGGGCGGCCACTGCCTCCTGTCCATGGGCACGGGCGTTGCGGTCGGACGTGTTGGCACATGTGGGCCGGCACTGGGTGACGGGCAAGCGGACTGCCCTGGCGCCCCCTCCAAGGGGGCTGCGGTCAGCCCGGCGCCCCGCCGGACCCCCGATGGGATGCCACAGGCCACAGGCGTGTTGGGGGCGCCGCGCCAGGCGGGAGCGTGGGGACTGGGCGCTCCTGCCCGTCCGCTGGACGCTGTCCCCTCTGTGCGTTGACTGGGGCCTCATGAACGGCTCAGCGTCCCTCTCGGGTGGCCCCCGTGTGCGGCTGTTCTCGAAGGCACTGCCGTTGCGACTTAAAGCTGGGATTGCCGCCCTCGTGGCTGTTTGAGGCGGGGGCCTGGGCCCGGTCTGGCAGCGTGGCAGGGTAACGGGGAGCCCTGGGTCCACCCCCGGAGGGCAGTGGGGCTGGCTGCTGTGCCAGGCGCACTCCGAGGGACAGGACTCGAGGAGCCGGGCAGGGGAAGGGGGATCAGGCTCTTGGCCCTGGTCCGGAGCAGAGCACCCCAGGACCCTGCACTCCCCGGAGACTGGCTGGTCACGCGTGGGGTGCTGCCGGGGCGCTGGGGTACACTGGGCCGTGTGGCCCATCGTGGCCTTCTGTCCCCTCCTCGCTTACTGGGGCCTGCCTTGGGGGCCAGCACCTGCACCCTGTTGAGCTGCGGCTGCGTCTCGGCTGGCCTGGGGCTGCGCCCCGGAGCCCTGGCCTGAGCCCCAGATCTGTGTGCCTGTCTGTGCCTGGCCGCCGTGCTGCTGCAGAGGGCGGTGCAGCCTCCTGTCCAGCCCCTGCCGGAGCTGTCCCGATTGCCTCCCAGCCGGAATGTGCTGGAATGTGAGGAAGCCCGCTGCAGAGCGCACGGCGCTCTCACAGGCGGGGGGTGGGAGGCCAGCCGAGCGCCCACACAGGGCCGTGGGGCTGGCCACACAGGGCCGTGGGGCTGGCCAGGCGGGAAGCAGAGGGACAGCCGCCTGGCCTGCGTCCTGCCCCGGCGGCGGGCGAGGCCGGGGGCGCCGTGTGCAGGTGCGGGAGGGAGGGGTGGCTGCCAGGCAAGGGTTAACGCCCTCCACGGGCTGTCGGGGCTTGGAGCGGAGCGGAGGAGCTGAGCGATTGCCAGGGCGCCTGCGAGCCAGCGCTGCTGGTGCACCCCTCCCCCAGGAGGCGAGGCGTGGGGGGCGGTGGGAGGGGCGCTGTGATGCATTCATGGAAAGAAGCCTGCAGGCTCCGAGCGCTCCGCTCGCTCGTGTCAGCCCGGCGACAGCGCTGCTGGCCCTGGTGTCCGAGCGGCCTCCCCTCCGCCGCCACCCGGGCCGCCCGCCCGCCCCGCGTCGGAGCGGCTGCCTTCCGCCCCGGGTCAGCTCCGCCGCTGCTTCCCTGGGGCGCCTCTCCGGCGTGCTGGTGCCCCATGCCGTGCCTGCTGCGGCCCTCCCCACCGCCACCGGAGTGCTGGGGCTGCCCGGGAGCCTGGGGCCAGGGCCCCTCGCCGCCCGTCCACCATGGCCGTTGAAGTGGGGGGCCGCGCCCCTGCCTGGCTTTGACGTCGCTGTCAGGGGCCGCCGGGACCCTGGGGCCGCAGGAGCGGGACTCGCCCTGGTAAGAGGCCGGGGGTGCGTGCGAGCTGGGGTGGGGTGCCACTGAGGACGTGGGCTCGGCTGTGGTCCCCACCCCCGCTTCCCGGCCAGGCCGCGGCAGAGCCGGGGTGCGGCGGCTGCTGGGGCCTGGCGCAGTTTTTCCACCAGCTCCTCCGGATGGATGTCAGGCTCAGCCGGTTGCTTCCAGGCCTGACGTCCTGAGACATGCAGAGGGGCTGCGTTCACGGCCCTGCTGGGGGCCAGAAGTCGGACGGCAGGGAGCAGTGGGGAGGCTGGGGGCGAGCCTCTCCCCTCTCGACCCCCAGAAGTTCTGGCTTCACTCCTTGAGGAGGGGCTCCCCCGGGTTGGGGCAGCCCCCTTGGCAACAGCCGGCGAGGAGGGCAGTTGGAGGTGCACCTCTGGCTTGGGCCTGGGGTCCTTGCCAGCCCTTAGCCGGGGAGACTGCTTCTGTGCGCAGGAGAACGCAAGCTTTCGAGAACCAGTGCGCAGCCGCTCTCAGGGCTGAGCTGAGGGAGAGAACTGTCGTCCTCGCACCCCCCCCCCGCCCCCACCCCCGTTTTGGATGGCAGAGGGGTGTGGCCGCACAGCTGGGCAGCTTGGCTGGGACCGCAGCTGGCTGGGGCTGCCAGCGCCCCAGAGCCGCCCACTCGGGAGAGGGAGGTCCTGCCCCTCCACGGGTGAGCGGCGGGCGGGACTGCCTGGGCCTGGGGCTGCCCAGCCCCCTCGAGCCCAGGACTGCCCTGGCAGCTCAGGAGGCCAGAGACAGAGGCGCGTCCCGTCCCAGGGGCGGCCGCTCCCAGCCCTGCTGCGCCCCCACAGGCCCTGGGGATGCCGGGGACCGCGGGCCGCTGCCTGGGCGCTCCTGGGCCCTGGCGGCCGCCCAGGCCGCTGCCACTCGGCCCCGAGCCGGACTTCAGGCAGCGGTCTGTGGCCCTTCACCTCCCAGACTGTGACGTCTCCTGGGCGCTGCTGAAGTCACAGCGTCACGGACTCGGCGGGGCCTCCTGCAGGCGGTGCTGAGGCCGGGCTGAGCGGGCGGTCCAGGCTCTCGGCCTCCCCCCACGGCCCTGGTGGCAGAGCCAGGCGGTCAGGTGGCGGCGGGGGCCGGTGGGAGGTCGTCCTTAACGACGCAGGCTGTGCCCAGGAGAGCGGCCGCCTGCGCCTGCCGGAGAGGCGTCAGCTGGGAGAGCGGGGCGCCCTGCCTGCCGGCTGGCGGTCACACAGCCTGCGTGGGTGTCCTGGCCCCTTGCACCCCGGCCGGCCTGTGCGAGCGCTCCTGCCGGGCCCGCAGCTCCGGACGCCCTGGGCCGAGGGGACAGGCTGGGCGGCGCCCGTGACGGCCCTCGGTCTGGGCAGAGCGTCCTGGCCTTGCTGCGGGGCCTCTTGGGGTGGGGTCGGGCTGGCAGACGGGCCGGGCCCGGGGCGTCCGTGCCGCCTGGCTGTGGCCGCCGCTGCCTCGGCTGTCCCTCACCGGCCACCTCCCCGCCTGCCCGCTCCGGTGCGGGCGGCCACCCAGGCCTGCCCGTGCGGCCACCGCTGCCGCCTCAGCGCCGGGCTGCGCCCGCTCTGGCTCGCATGCATCTGGGCTCTTCCGCCCGGCCCGGCCCGCCGGGGCGTGGCTGGTTTGGGGAGTGTCTGCACAGCAGCCCCCCCGGTGTTTTGGGGGCCACACGGTCTGACCAGGGACCTCTCGCACGGGCTGCGGGGCGGTGGGTGCTGGTGCCCAGCTCACCGCAGGCCTCTGTGGGCGCGCCTGTCGGGGCAGGGTGGGACGGGCCGCCTGCCTCAGCCCAGAGGGCACCGTGAGGCCAGAGCGTGGGCCTGCTGGGCGCGGAGCCCGCCTGGGTGGGGCCGCTCCTCCAAGGCGGGTCCCGGCGTGAGGTGTCAGGGCTGGGGGCTCGCCCTGCCGTGGGGTCGGCCAGCATGGGCTGGACACGGGGCGGCGACCTGGCCTCGAGGGGCCCCTCCTGTTCACCCCCTCTGGCAGGTGGGGTGAGGTACCACCCTCTGGGACTGGCCCCCTGGCGCTGCCCAGCTGTGCGCTGCTGAGACCCCATTGGCGCGAGGCGGGCGGGTCCTCAAGTGGGCAGGCCCGGTGGGCAGTGGCGCCCCGGCCGCCCGTCCGTCCCGCCTGAGCCCCCTGCGCGCCGCTGGCTCAGGATGGCTTGGCCTGAGCATCCAGCGGCCCTGGCCCTGCCCCAGCTGGGCCCGGGGGAGAAGGGAGGGAGCTCGGGCCTGGCCTCGCTCGCCCTGAGGGCAGCCGGCCGCTTTCAGCAGCTCTCCCGGGGAGCCGCTGGGCCTCCGCGCTGCTGCTGGAGTCTGCAGAGCTCACTTGAAGCAGGCGGCTGCAGCACCGTAGCCCGTCGCTGCCACGCTGTAATCTCTGCCTCGGAGCCTGCGGGGGGGCGAGGCGCTGGACAGACGGGACTGGGCTCTGCGGACGGCGCCGGCGGGACCCTCCTGCAGCTGGTCGCTCGGCAGCTGCTCGCCTGGCCTCTGTGCTGCCCGCGCTAACCCCCGTTCCTCGGAGAGCAGGCGGCCTCCTGGCGCGGGGGCTGGCACCTGTGCTCCGCCACCTGGCCCACCGCACGGAGAGGGCTGTTGGGGCCCGGCCCGCAGAGCCTGGGCTCGGGCGCCTGGCGGGGAGCCCGGCGGGGGGCGCCGGCTCTGGGTGCGGGCCACGGCGGTGTCTGAGCCCGGCTCTGCCCTCCGCCTGGCACCCTCCACGGCCCGCCGAGGCCTCGGGCCCCTCTCCAGCGCGGTGGCGGCTGGCTCTGCGCCCGAGGAGGGGCCGCCGGCAGCCTGTTGGTGAGGCCCCCCCATGGGGGCGCCCTGTCGTGCCCCCCGACCCGCGCGGCAGAAAGCGCCCTTGTGGGGCCCTCGGGGGACGCGGGCTGCATCTGCTCACTGAGACTGCAGTCTGGGGTGTGCGCAGGGGGCCGCGGGGTGCCTCTGGGCCGTGGCTGGGGTCATGGCTGGCGCCGCCATGAGCCCCACCAGCTGCCGTGCGTCCGGCGGCCCCGGGCGGCTGGCCAGGGTCGCGTGTGCGTGTCTGGGCAGCTGGAGACCAGCAGCTTTGTGTCTAGTTTTTAAAACGCAGGGCTAACTCCGCGTGTCCTTAAAGCGGGTGTGGGGCGGGGGGCCGCCTCGGGGTTCCCGGCCTGCTCCTGGCCCAGCGTCCAGCGCCGGGGACGCTGTCCGTCTAGTGCGGCTGGAGCCGCGTCCAACGCCCTCACGCTGTGGCCAGGGCGTCCCCTCCCGCCCCGTGTGCATCACTCTCTGGCTCTCTCCGCTGCCCATTTTGGATAGTCGGTCACACTTTGGGGTTCCTTCGTCTTCACCTTCCAGGTGCCCCATCCGCTTACAGCCTGGGTCCCGCTCCCCGGCCGCCCGCTCCCCTGCCTCCTGCTCCCCTGCCGCCCCTCCGCCTGTCTGCAGCGGGGGCTGCTGCTCCCCTGACACGCCCCCCGCGCCCCCGCTGGTACCGGCTGCTGGCCCTGCCCCCAGCTGCCCCCTCACTGGCTCGAGCCCCACCCCTCCCGGAGGGCCTTGGCCTGTGTGCGAGTCCTGCTTCTCTCTGAGGTCGGCCTTGTTTCCACAGAGGACTCTGAAGTTCACCCTGTGTGCTCCAGCCCCATGCCCCAGCCGGACTCCTGCCCTGGGGGGCTCCCCTCTCCTGGGGGGCTCCCCTCTCTGCTCCCCGGAAAGGCTTTGGCTCAGCTGGGTCCTCCAGTGTGCGGGCTGGGTTGAGGGTTTCTCCGGTGGGGGGGGGGGACGCCTTCAGGGCGCGCTGGCTGGCTTTTGGCTGGGGACCTGGGGGGGAGCCCCCGCGCTCGCCCCTCAGCCCCCCACCTCCAGGGGACAACATGTGCTCGTCCCCACAGCTCGTCCCCGCCCTGCGCTGGTCCCCTCCAGAGCGCCCGGTCTTCTGGGTGTTCTTCCTCCCTGTGCCCCCTGCCTGCCGGGGCCCCTCCCCCACATCCTCTGGGCCCCTGGGGAGGGGCGGGCGGAGGAGGCCGCTGGGCTCCCGGTGCAGGAGCAGGAGGGTGCCTGGCCCGGGCCGCTGCCCGCCCGTGGCGGCTGGTTCCCGGGCCCGGGCTTCCCGGGGTGCGCCAGGCGTGGGGCGCTCTGCCTGGAAGGCGTGCGGCCCCGTGGAGCCCGGGGCTCTCTGAGCTTGAGGGCGTAGGGCGCCCTCCGGTCTGCTGCGCCTGCCTGCCGCACGGCCGAAGCGACAGGCAGGAGACCCTGGCTTCCTGGAGCCCGCACGGTCCTGGCGGCTGGGCGCCGAGTTCCAGCAGAGCGCGCAGGGAGCGCCCGCCTGGGGCACAGCGGCCGTCTCAGCGCTGCAGTGCTGGGCGTCCCAGCTCCAGCAGCAGGCGGCCCTGAAAGGGTGGGCTGGCGCCTAGAGCCAGGGCCTCTCTGCGGGGGCAGGCCCAGGCCCAGTCGCTCTTCCAGGGGCTCCCGTCCGGGCACAGCCGCTGCCGCCCTGGGAAGGCCGGGCCTGGGGTCAGACCCGGGGCCTGGGGAGTTCGCCCTGGGTGCTTCACTTCAGGTGTGCTGCAGCCAGGGGGCAGGTGCCCGAGGGAGACGCCAGGTGGGGCACAGGAGAGGCTGCGGTGTCTCCTGTGGGCCCGGGAGGGCTGTTTTTTTTTTTTTTAAGATTTATTTATTTGTGCACACAAGAGCTGGGGTGCAGGCCAGAGTCGTGGGAGGTGAGAGGAGTCACCAGAGACAGAGCGGGGAGCAAAACAGGCATCTACTGAGGGGAGCAGTGGGAGGCAGGAGAGGTCTGCTGCGCCCTGTGGGTCTCCTCCCTGGCCGGGGATCGAACTCACGCTGCTGTGCCACGGATGCTTCACAGTGCGGCGCTCAACCCGCTGCGCCACCAGGGAGGCCCTGGGCCATGGGGGGTTTGAGGACCGCTCCGGAGAAGGGGCTGGCGGGGCCGCCTCCGAGGGCAGCGTGCCGGCCCCGCCGCGGCCTGTCCTGGGGACTCTGTCGCGGGGACTGTCGTGGGCGTCGGGGACCTGCCCGGCAGAGCCCCCTCCGTCTCCCAGCCTCACTGCCCTCCCCTCGCAAGTGCTCCTCCCAGAGCGCTCCACTGCGGTCTGAGCCCGGCTTCTCGGGAAGCTGGCGGGGTGGGAGCCAGAGCCGGCCCCGGGGCTGCCCCGAACGGGGCTCCTTGCCCTCCGCGTCCTTGCCCTTCCGTGGCAGAGGACCCCCTGATGACGCGCCCTGTGCCCTGCAGTTCCCAGTGACCTGACTGCGGAGGAGCGGCAGGAGCTGGAGAACATCCGGCGGAGAAAGCAGGAGCTGCTGGCTGACATCCAGGTGGGCGCGGGCAGGGCAGGGCGGGGTGTGGCGGGCGGGGCAGGGCGGGGTAGGGCGGGGTCTCTCGCAGAGTATCATCCCTGCTTTCTCAGCTTTTCACGTTATTCTGGGGGCCGTCCTCACGTTGTTGCTGTTTTGGGGAGGGCGTCTGGGTCTCGGGCTTTGCCGTGACCGTGTCCCCTCCCCTGTCCGTCCTGCAGAGGCTGAAGGATGAGATAGCAGAAGTCGCTAATGAAATTGAGAACTTGGGGTCCACGGAGGAAAGGTGAGCTCTTGCTGTGGGGGTCTCGTGGGGCGTGGCTGCGCCTGCCCCGGGCGGCGGCTCCCGACAGGGCTCTGGCCTCGCTGAAGGCCTCGCTGCCGCGCACGGGGACGGGAAGCCCGCACCGCCCTTCAGTGCCCGCGTGGCCGGCTCCTGCACGGTGTGGCGGGGAGCTCGGGGCATCGGGGAGGGAGGTGACACGGAGCTGGGTGCGGGGCTGGTGGGTGTCTTCCTTCACCCCTGGGAGCTCTGGTGGCTGAGAACTTGGTCCTGAGCCGGCTCCTGGCCCCAGCACCCAGCGTGGCCAGGGGCCTCTCCCCGCGGCCTGCACCTGGGCCGGCTCGCGGGCTGCCTGGCCTGCTGCCCGCCAGGGGAGCCGCCGGCTCGCAGAGGGTGGCACCTGCCACTCAGCGCTGGGGTTGTCAGCTCCACTTAAAAACCGCGGCTTGGGAGAAGTGGATGAATCGGAGCTCATCAAACTTTAAAGCCTCTCTCCTGCGAAGAATAGCGCCGGGGGCCGTGAAGTGAGCAGCAGGAGGGGCAGCCCACACGCCCGACGGGCATGCACGGGGCATGCAGGGCAGAGAGCCCGTCCGCTTCGGGAGGGGCCCAGTCCAGGCGCGGCAGCCAAGCAGACTCCGTGCCGGCCACACGGACCGCTCGGCCGCGCCGCCAGGGAGCCAGCCAGTGGCCTGCGTGGGAGGCCGGGCGGGCATGGGCGCGGCCCCTGCGGCTGGACGCGCCTCGGCCCCGCGGCCCGGACAGCTCCTGTGCAGGGCGGTCCCGAAGGCGTTCCAGGACGTCCTGCGCCCGGCAGCGCCTGCCACGGGGCCCTCCCCAGAACTGGGCTGGCTCAGCCCCTGCGCAAGCAGCGCGGCCGTGTGTGGGGAGCGTCGGCTGAGCCCTGCTGCCGCCGCCGCCGAGCGCCCCTCCACAGAGCACGGGCGTGAGGTGCCGGCTCCACGGCGAGGCCGGGGGTGGGCGCCCGGTCACGGGGCGCTTTCCTGCCGGGAGGCGGAGGGGCGGAGAGGACACGGCACTCGGGGTGTGTGGGCGGGGCGGCGGGGGCCTCACGGTGGTCAGCAGGTGCACAGCCGGGTCCTGGAGGGGCAGGCCTGGCTCGCCCACGCGGCTGCCCTGTGCCGAGTGGAAACCCCAGAGTGGGGAAGGCGGCTGCCGCCAGACTGCCGGGCGCCCGGGCCCAGCGGCCGCCCCCGTCGGGGGGTCGCTCCCGGGAGGACTCGTTCTCGGGTCCCTCTAGAGCAGCGGACGCAAGCGGGCGCGGTCTTGGGCTCTCGAAGCTTCCTGCTCCCCGCAGCCCACGCGGTCTCTGAGGCGGCCGGTTGTTTTACAGGAAAAACATGCAGAGGAACAAGCAGGTAGCCATGGGCAGAAAGAAATTCAACATGGACCCGAAAAAGGTAAGTGGGAGGCCGTCCCCAGGGGCTGCAGGCGGGGGAGCGGCGCCTGGGGCCTGGCGCTCCTGGCGGGCGCAGGCGTGGGCTGGACTCCCGGGACAGCCTCAGGCTGCGTGTGGCTTTAGCCCCGTCCTTCCGAGGAAGCCGGGGGCCGGGGAGCTGGCCAGTCGCTCCTGACCGGCCTCATTGCCGCTGGCGCCTCCCCAGGGCATCCAGTTCTTGATCGAGAATGACCTGCTGAAGAACACCTGTGAAGACATCGCCCAGTTCCTGTACAAGGGCGAAGGGCTCAACAAGACAGCCATCGGCGACTACCTGGGCGAGAGGTGAGCATGAGGGCACACCGCGGCGGGTGCGGGCGGGCAGGGCACGTGCCGGGCGCCGGTCCAGGCGGCCGCACCGCAGGCGGCCGAGGGCGCGGGCGGGGCCACGGGACGCCGGTGCCGGGGCTGCCCCTCACGTCCCTGTCTCTCGTAGGGACGAGTTCAACATCCAGGTGCTTCACGCGTTCGTGGAGCTGCACGAGTTCACCGACCTCAACCTCGTGCAGGCCTTACGGTGCGTGCGTTGGCGGGCGCGTCCTGTCGTGGCAGGGCTCCGGTCAGCCCTGGGGCACGCCCCCACGCACCTGTCCGCGCCTGCGTGGGCGTCCCCCTCCCCGACGCACCTGTCTGCGCCTGCGTGGGCATCCCCCCCACACACCTGTCCGCGCCTGCGTGGGCGTCCCCCTCCCCGACGCACCTGTCTGCGCCTGCGTGGGCATCCCCCCCACACACCTGTCCGCGCCTGCGTGGGCATCCCCCCAATGCACCTGTCTGCGCCTGCGTGGGCATCCCCCTCCCCGACGCACCTGTCTGCGCCTGCGTGGGCATCCCCCCCACACACCTGTCCGCACCTGCGTGGGCGTCCCCCTCCCCGACGCACCTGTCCGCGCCTGCGTGGGCATCCCCCCGATGCACCTGTCTGCACCTGCGTGGGCATCCCCCACACACACCTGTCCGCGCCTGCGTGGGCGTCCCCCGACAACCTGTCTCCCACACAGGCAGTTCCTGTGGAGCTTCCGGCTGCCGGGAGAGGCGCAGAAGATCGACCGGATGATGGAGGCCTTCGCGCAGCGGTACTGCCAGTGCAACCACGGGGTGTTCCAGTCCACAGGTGCGTGGCCCTCGCGCTTTCTCAGGCCAGTGCTGACGGCGAGAGCGGCGACTCAGCGGCATTTTCAGCCGTGAGAAGTGGGCCAGGGCGCAGAGCCCTGCAGTAGGAGGGGCTCGCCGGGAAGGTGCGGGCAGGTGGTGCCTGGGGACCTGGGCTGTGAGCCCTGTGTGCAGGGGGGCGTCGGCGTGCGGGCGGCGTGGGCGCGTCCTCCCCTCCGGCGTCCTCCCCTCCGGCATCCTCCCCGCCGGCGTGGCCGCGTCCTGCCCCCTGGCCTCATGCTGCCCTTGGCCGCCAGTGCCGCCCCGTGCGCACCGAACAGGCGGGTCTCGGCCTGGCTCTTGCCTGGCACGCGGGGTCCGGTGCGGTTTCCGCGGCGTCCACAGACCCCTGCTTCCCTCGCAGACACCTGCTACGTCCTCTCCTTCGCCATCATCATGCTGAACACCAGCCTGCACAACCCCAACGTCAAGGACAAGCCCTCGGTGGAGCGGTTCGTCACCATGAACCGGGGCATCAACGACGGCGGCGACCTGCCCGAGGAGCTGCTCCGGGTGCGTGGCCTCCGGGCTCCAGCGCCAGGCCGGCGGGGGCGGCCGCGGGCTTGGGGGGCGGCGCAGAAACCGAGGCCAGAGCGAGGGCCGGGTCCGCCCACGGTGCCCAGCCCCGGCCCTGGCTGCCTCGGCTGGTGGGTGCCGTCGGGCCCGGGAGGGTGGGGGAGGCTCCGAGCCAGACGCGTCCTCTCCTCAGAACCTGTACGAGAGCATCAAAAACGAGCCCTTCAAGATCCCGGAGGACGACGGGAACGACCTCACACACACCTTCTTCAACCCAGACCGAGAGGGCTGGCTGCTGAAGCTCGGTGAGCCCGCCCGGCCAGCCCGCGCGGTGCCGGTCAGCGCCCGGCACCACCTGGCCCACGCGGGGCCGCAGACGCAGGGCCGTCCCGGGCCCCCTGCCGTGAGGCTGCCTGGGTCTGCGCCTGCCCGGGCGACGCCCTCCCGCCGCCCCTCACGCAGCCTGGCTGCGGCCGCGTGCATGGCAAGCCTGGGCCGGCTGCAGCCCGCACTCCCGCTCGTCCTCGGCCCCGGCCCCGTCCACCCGCCCCACTCATGCTCTGCTCATCCAGGAAGCCCGCGTTCCCCTCCCTGGGCCGGGCGGGCTCAGTGCCGGTCTGCGGGAGGCGGGAACCTCGAGGGGAGGGGCCCCGGGTGCCCCGGCCCCAGCCCCGTTTAATTCCGCCTGTGGGGCCCCACTGTGGGAGGTCCCGCTTAGGTCCCCACAGCCGCCCGGGGCTGGGCAGGCTGCCGAGAGGCCCTTCCGGCGTGCGGAGGGCACACGGAGCCACGGCACCTGCTTCCCGGGAAGCACCCCGGCCCGACCGCCCGGCTGCCCAGCCCCTCTGCAGACAGGCCGCTGTCTGGCCGTGAGCCGGCTCTGCGTGCCCAGGCCGCCCCGCCACGCCGCGCCCGCCTGGCCAGGTGGGCAGGCCAGTAGGGACGCCTGCGTAGGCCAGCGTGGACGCAGCCCCGGGTGCCGAGCGCCGGCCGGCCACTGGCTGCCAGACAAGAGCCACGCACGGGCCAGGCAGCCTCCTGCCGCGGCGACGGCGGGTCAGACGCCCGTCTTCAGGCCGAGCGGGGCGTGTGCTCCTGGGTCCTCCTGGTCCCGAGCCCCCGGCCGGAGGCCCAGCAGGCGACGCTGGGGCGGCAGCTGGTCCGCACCGTGCCGCGTGTCTGCGCGCATCTGCGTGTGTCCCCGGCCCGGGGCCGGCAGCCCGAAAGGGACCGCTCGGCCCAAAGGCGTAGCGCCCTGCAGCGGCCCGCCATCTGCGCCCGGTCGGGGTGCTCTGCCCCCACCAGCTCTGTGGGCACCCAGGCCCCGCAGACGGGCAGGCCCGTGCCCCAGCTCCACGTGGGGCCCCACCCTGGCAAGCAGGAATGACGGACGCGGCTCGCTTCGAGCTCGAGGAGCGGGGTTTAATTTCTTTGTTTTAATTTTCTTTTCTCCCTCATTTGTATGTTTCCATGATTTGGGCTCTCCTTTTCCTTGCCCCAAACGCCAGGAGGTATGTAACCCCCCCGCCCGCCCGCCCGCCCGCCCGCTCTGCCGGCCACTGCCATCGCTGCAGCGTTTTCTTATTCGTTCCTTTTGGTTATTTTGTTTTCAACCGCTGGTGGTAGTGTCGATGCTGCTTCTAACTACGGAACAGTCCCTAGGGAACTGGCGGGGCCCGGGCACAGCGTCCCTCAGGAGAAGCCATAGCCCACGGTCCGCTGGTCCCCAGACGCGGGGTGCCGGGCGGCCGGGGACGCAGGCCCTGGACTCCTCCTGGCGTTTCTGGCCAGGAGTACGCTCGGCTGTCGCGTTCAAACCGGCCCGAGCCCACCCCCCCATGGACAGCGACTTCTGGGGAGGGGGCCGTGGAGGCTTCACCTCCCAAAGTGCCTCCAGTGCCTCCCACGTGCCCGGCGGAGGGCAGACCGGGGCGGAGTCAGCCCGGCAGGACGCTGGCCTTGCCTGAGAAAGGGGAACGGCACTGGCTGAACTCAGTCCAGGAACGTTCCCAGAGACGGACGGAGCCCAGAGGCCCGCCCGGCGCCCTCGTCTGCTGTCCGGGCCGCGTGGCGGCAGCCCCGAGCCTCAGGCTTGCTGTTCCGTGTGGTTTTCTCCGAGCTCTTTTTGGTGGCCCCTGGCGGCCGCTGTCCCCTGCGGGTTTGGGGCGGCACGTGTCCGGGTGCAGGAGCCCCGGGTCCGCCTGGGCCGAGCTCCCCCAGAAGCCTCCCCAGACGTCAGCACGCACGGTCGCGTTCTGGGGACCTGTCGGGCCGGGCCAGGGCAGCCAGCCGTCCACAGCGGGGCCGGAGGAGGCGGGTGGCCGTGAGTTCCACAGGGACTGTCCTAGGCGCCATTGGTCTGTCTGCTCGTTCGTGTCTGTCTCCTCGACGCAAGCCCCGGGGCCGCCGCGCCGGGGGGCGGGACTGCCCAGCTTCGCTTTCCTCCTCGCCCTCCCGTCTGCTCCTCCCGCCCTCTGCCCCCTCTCTCCACGACCTGAGTGCTGCCCGGGGCTGGGGTAGCGCATGGGGGGCGGCATGGGGTGACTGTCTTTGTGTGCTGGGCCAGCGGGGACGGGGCCCCAGGAGTGCCCAGGCGCTGGGAGCCGGGCCTGGCACAGGCCACGCAGACACCTTCTCCATGCCGTCTGGCCTGCTTCGGCACGTCCTCGCGCGGGGCGCGTGCTCCAGCGGTGCTCCCGCTCCAGCGGTGCTCCCCGCCCTGCCACAGGGCTGCAGCCCCGGGCACAGCCGGCCACGGCGCTGTGGGGGAGAAAGGCTTGAGGGGCGCCGGGCGGTGGGCGGGTGACACAGGCCCCCCTACGTGAGCAGGCCCCCCGGTGGGCACCCCGCCCTGTGCGAGCGGGCGGCCAGGCCCGTCCGTGGTGAGGGTAGAAGAGTGCGGTCCGCGCCGTGGCTCTTCCTGGAGCGTGGAGGTGGGTCTCCTTCTGCAGGAGCGTCCCTGAGACACACGTATGTCTCAGCCCAGGCGGCCGGTGGGTCTCGCCTGGGCCGGGTCAGAGCGCGGCCCTCCAGCTGGTGTCGGGGAGCACGGGGAAGCACACGCTTGGCTCCCCTCGTCCACGTCCATCTGCCCAGCTCATGTCCTTCCTCGCTGGTTCTTCACGGAGAGGGGCCGGGAAGCCCCTGGCTCTGCCCCGCTTGTGCCCTCCGGCCCTGGCCCGCCCTTCCCTGCGGAGGGGGAGTCCCGAGGGGGAGCCCCGGGCAGACCTGCCCCCCGGGGTTGGATGCTGGCATGGCCGAGCTGAGTGCTTCACGGGGTGGGCGGGCACCGCGCCCGAGGTCTGAGCCCAGGGGGCTGGGTTTGATGTGAAGGGAAGGCAGGGCGTTCTCCTCCCTCGCCTGCCTCGCCGCCCTGTGGAGCCCCCACCGCCTGCGCTGGCCGCCGTGGCGGGGCAGCCTGGCCGGGGCGCTCCCCTGGACCGGCAGGCTCTCGGCCCCCGCCCCTGGGGCTTGCTTGCTCTGCCTGGGCCGCGCCCCGCGGGCTGCTGTCCCGCGCTGTCTTGTGGGGTGTCGCCGGCTGCGGCGTCTGGCCGAACGTCTGTCTCCTCGCCCTGCAGGTGGTAGGGTGAAGACGTGGAAGCGACGTTGGTTCATCCTGACCGACAACTGCCTGTACTACTTCGAGTACACCACGGTGAGGCCCGCGCGCCGGCGGGGGTGCGGCGGGGGTGCGCGCCGCGGGTGGGCCCGAGGGGAGCTGGCGCCTGGCCTCAGACCCCCCGCTTCCGGGGAGAACGTGGGCGCGAGGCCGCAGCACCTCGGGGCGGGCCCAGCAGCGGCCGGCGGCTCCAAGGCCAGCCTGCGGGGCAGGGCGCTGGCCTGAGCCCTGGCAGGCCGGCCGCTGGGGAGCTGAGGCAGGGGGCTGGCGCCGGCGGAGGACACGGCTCGGGGGGAGGCGTCCCTGAGCGGCTCGGGGGTCCTCACGTGAGACCGGGAGAGGGTCTCGGCGGCGGGGCTGTGGGTAGATCACACGGAGGCGCTCTGGGCCGGCGCGGCGGCGGCGGCGGCTCGTGCTGGTGACGGTGCGCCTGGCTGGGCCCCTTCCGTGCTCCAGCTGGAGTGTCCACGGCCAGTCACTGAGCAGTCGGGAAGGGGCTCTACGGTGAGGCGGAGCCCGGGGCGGCCAGACAGAACACGAGCCCTGGCGAGGACACTGACCGGCAGGAGCGGGTCCCCTCGAGGATGGCGGGGATGGCCGCTGGCGGGGAGCACAGTGCTCCCTGCACGTCTGCAGCTACCAGGGAGCTGGGCCAGCGGGTCAGGACATAGCAACAGCTGCCGGGGCAGGGCCGTGCCCCCAGCCTGTGCCCCCCAGCTGGCCCCCTGCCACACCTCCCAGCCCAGGCCCTGCATCCAACCAGCCTCCCAGCCGGCCCCCGTCCACACCCCCAGCCGGGCCCTGCCCCAGCCGCCCCACAGGCTCACCTCCGCAGAAGCAGGCTGAGCCGGGTCCCCTGTGCTGCTCAGGAGCCCTAACCTGCTGTGGGTGGAAGCTGGCAGGCTGGGGAAGGGGAGAGACAGCGCTCTCTGTGACCGGGTGAGGGCGCGGCTGTACATTCAGCCGGGAAAGCCCGTGGGGGCTGAGCCGGGACGTCATCCCCAGGGGTGGAAGCCCGTGCCCTGGTGGGGCGTTCGCAGGGCTGCGAGCCGGAGCTGGGGCTGGGCAGGGGCCTGAGGGTGGGAGTGGCCGGAACACCAGGGCCAGCCCTGGGGGCGCCCAGACTGCCTCCCGCCCCAGCAGTCACGGAGGAAATCAGGGCCTGCTCCCCGGCAGTCAGTCCTCAGGAGCAGAACAAAGGCCAGGGCACCTCCAGGGGGCAGCAGGTGCCGACAAGGTGGCGTCCAGCCCGTGTGACGACTGCAGGTCAAGGAGGGCCTGGCGGGCGTGTTCGGCCGGATGGGCCTTCGGGTGCCAGTCTGGACCCGGTGGAGCTGCAGGTGGCAGCGCCTGTGGGGAGCGGCAGGAGACAGTGGGGAGGGCGCCCGCGGCCTGTGCTCAGGCTCGGGCCGCTGCAGGCCATTCGCGGTTCTCCGATTTCTGGCGCCGGCGCCGAGGTCGGGGTCGGGGTGGCCAGGCAGACACGGGCCCCAAGTGGCAGGGTCTGGGCTCCCGCGGGCCCTCCACAGACCCCCTGCCGGGCCCCTGGGACCGGCCCCACACAGGCACCGTGCTGGCAGAGGCCTGGGGCACGGGCGTCCGGGGTCGGTCAGGGCTGCGGGTCTCGCCCACCACGTTCTGGGGGTGGGGGTGGCCCTGGGGCGGCTGCCTGGACCTGGGCGGGCGACGGCGGGCGGGGCCTGTCAGGCCGCCTGCCGACCACTCAGGAGCCTCTGGCCCCTCTGCAGGACAAGGAGCCCCGCGGAATCATCCCCTTGGAGAACCTGAGCATCCGGGAGGTGGAGGACTCCAAGAAGCCAGTGAGCGCCTGGGCAGACGCAAGGGTGGGGAGGGGGGCGGGGCGGGGCGGGGCGGGGTGGGGCGGGCTGGGGGGGCCGAGGGAGTCACAGTGCCCCGGGGGCTGGAGCGCTCTCCTGAAGCTTCGGCGTCCTCAGCCACTGCGAGCCCTGACCGCCCACCTCCTGTGCTGCACCCCAGCTCGCTGCTGGAGCCAGGCCCACTGCTCAGAGCGCCTCTGCCAGGCGGCCTGGGCGGGGCCCGCGGTGCTAGGCGGCTCTTGGGTCCTGCGGGCACGGCGCTCCGGGGGCGCGTCCTGCGTGTGTGCAGCTCAGAGCAGCGCGTCTGCGGGCAGGGGTCAGCCTTTTCTAGAAGCAGCTGCCTCCGCGTCTCAGTCTCCTCCCTCCCTCCCCGTCTCCAGAACTGCTTCGAGCTTTACATCCCCGACAACAAAGACCAGGTCATCAAGGCCTGTAAGACGGAGGCCGACGGCCGGGTGGTGGAGGGCAACCACACGGTGTACCGGATCTCGGCGCCCACGCCGGAGGCGCAGGAGGAGTGGGTGAATTGCATCAAGTGAGCGCGGCTCGGGCGGCTGCCAACGGGGCCTGGCCCGGCGCCCTCCGCGCTCTGCCTCCTCACCCACGGGGGGGGGGGGGGACGCCCAGCCGGGCTCCCAGGCACCCCGGCCCATGTCGGGCCTCGCACCTGGCCTGGACACCGAGGGTTGCGCAGCCGACGGGCCGTGCGGGGAGACAGCACCTCCTTCTCCAGAGTCGCCCCTGAGCGGGCGGGAGGTGCTGTGGGGCCACACCCCTGCCCAGCCCCGACCTGCTGCCCGGGTGGCCCTGGGGCTGCTGTGGGCACAGCGTGGGCCCGCCGGGGCCTGGCTGGAGGAGACGTGGGCGCCGGGGTGACACGGAGGCACAGCGGGGACTTGGGCCGCCCAGACCGCAGGGGTGTCACGCTGGGCCTCGGCCCGGGCAGCTGGCCGGAGAAGCTGGGCCCCTGCGGCCAGGGCCTGCGTGGGTTCCTTTCAGCCTCGAGCTGGCCGCCGTCACCCGGAAGCTCGAGCTAACTGGGAGCGAGCTGAGGTTCTCTCCCGGCGGACTGTCTTTAGGCTGGCCCAGGGGCGCACCCAGGCCACTCGCTCAGGCGCGAGGCTCCCCCAGCCGGCTCTGGGTGGGCGTGTGGCCGGCGGGAGGGTGGCGTGAGTCGGCCTCCGTGCTGGCCTCGGCCGGAGGAGGCGCCAGTGCCCTCCGCCCCCCCTCACCGCCCCCATGTGTTGCAGGGCGGCCATCAGCAGAGACCCCTTCTACGAGATGCTGGCTGCGCGCAAGAAGAAGGTCTCGTCCACCAAGAGACACTGAGTCCGCGGAGCGGCGTGGGCCCGCGCGGCCCTGGGCCCTGGGGCGCTCCCTCTTTGCTCTTAGCTTTAGGTGGAGGAGGGGCGGCCCCCAGGACCCTCGGCCGGCCCTGCCGGCCCGCCCACGCAGGCCGCCGCTCGGCCGCTGCACCAGAGACGCCGGAACTGTGTGCCGAGGCGGAGGCGGGTGGGGCGAGGCCATGCTGGAAAGATGCGGCCGTGACTCTTAGCAAGGAGGACATGAAGGCGCAGCTAGGTGGCTGGCGGTGCCGTCGCCCGGTGGCCGGCCGGCCCCAGCCTCCTCCCGCCCGGCGGCCGGGCTCAGGGCCGGCGGGAGGGCCGGGCGGCGCCCCGGAGGAGGGCACCGGGACGCTTGGGTCTCTCGCTTTCAAGTTCGCTCCCGTCGGGCTGTAGGACAGGAAATCCGCCTTCTCCCTTGAGCTAACATACCTGATAACCAAAACTGTGAGGGCAGCCCCGGCAGAGGTTCTGGGGTGACCTGCTATTTTTATTCGGTTTTCTTCTCCGCAAACCCCGTCCTCGTTTTAGAGGGTGGGGCAGGTCCGACCCGGCACCCCGGGTTCCGCTTTTCTGCCTCAGAACCGGCGCTCGGCCAGCCTGCCCGCCCCGTCCGCGTGGTGCCCGGCAGGCCCGCCTCTGTGCTGCGCCCGCCCTCCGCGTTCTCTCAGGGACTCTCGCCGCCTCGTGGGGGCCGGCAGGCCAGTCCAGGGGAGCGGGCGGCCCGGGCTCCCACCGTCGCCCCGGGCCAGGGCTGCCTCGAGGAAGAAGGGGCTAGTGGCCAGCCTCCCCGGCAGCGGGACCCCCCAGCCCCTGCGCCTCAGGGCGCTCGCATCTCTGGAAATAGCTTCTGTGCGAGGCCGCTGGGGTGCTGGGGCTTGCCGGGCCCCTCCTCTGGGCAGGTCCTGGCTGGAGCGGCCTCGGGCTTGGCGGTCAGAGCGTGCGCGTGAAGGAGCCGCGAGGCCGGGGCTGGAGGGGGTGTGGCGGGCGGGCGAGGGCCGCCGCCCGCCCGGCTCTGGCTCTCACCGAGGCTGCGGGCAGAGGCGCCTGCGTCAGTGTTAGTCTATTTATCAGAGGTGTACATAGTCCATGTATAGTTTTTCTCCTCTTAGATTATTTTGTATTTGTTTAAAAAAAACTTTTGTCAAAATCTAAACTATAAAGAAACGGCTGAACGTTGTCGACAGGGTTTTTAAGAAGTCACGGTTCCTGCTCCGCCTGCTCGGTTGGGGCTCCCGTGTTGGCACCGGCGCCGGGGGTGGCAGCAAATAAACGCCAGACCCGTCAGCACCGCGTGGAGGCTCACGGGGCCCGGTGGCCGCACGCCCGCCCTGTCGGGGCGAGGAGGCGGAAGGGGGTCGCTGCCCAGCGGGAGGAGTGAGAAGGACACCCCCGCCCCTTTTCTGGAAGAAGAGGAGGGTGTCAGACGCGGGATGGAGAGCGAGCGGCGAGGCCTCAGCCCACGTTCGTGGCGGCCGGGCTTCCCGCATCCCCGCTTCTGCCAGGAAGGACCCCAGGGGTGCTCCGGGTGCCCCCAGAGCAGAGGCGTTGGGTCGCTCACGGCGGGCCGGGGTCGCCTTTCCTGCCAACAGCAGCTCTGCTGTTCACGCCCCAATTCCTGTTGTTCCCTGGCCACCCTCTTCCCCCACGGCCCCCCGCCCGCCCGCCGTGCCGACCTCAGTCCATTCCTGTGCCCTATCTGGAGGTCTGGAAGCTGCCTGCCTCCCGGGCCCCTCCCCAGGTGCCCCCTCTCCCCTGCACCCCCCAGCGCCCCCCACACTGTCTCCTTCCTCCGTCTACAGAAGTCGTGGGGAGTGCGCTCCCCGGGCCGGTGGGAGGACGGCTGCCCCTGCCTGGTCTGCGCTGGCTGTGGAGGGCCGCGCGGGCGGGGCACGAAGAGCCGAGTAGCTGCCTTTGCAGGTGGCGCAGCCTGGGCCTAGAAGACCCTCAGAGCCGCCCCAGGGCCTCTCTGAGCTCAGCGCGTGCGGGGCCACGGCAGCAGCAGAGAGGGGACCTAGGCATAAAAAGCCCCCACATGCGGAGACGCGCCAGAAAGCCCAGGCATGGCTGAGGCCAGGGACCCGGTGCGCCGGGGCCTGCGTCCGGGGGTTGCAGCGGTGGCGACCCCCCCGCTAGTTCGGAGTCAGTCTCGGCCAGAGCTATCTCTGTTGGCTCTGCAGCTCCCTGTTTTTTAGATGTATTTATCTATGTACACAAGAGCTGGGTGCAGGCCAGAGGCGTAGGGGGTGAGAGGAGTCACCAGAGACAAAGCGGGAAGCAGAACAGGCGGATGGAAGGAAACACACTGCTGAGGGGAGCAGCGGGGAGGCAGGAGAGGTCTGCTGCACTCTGTGGGTCCCCTCCCTGGCCGGGGATCGAACTCGCGCTGCAGTAGCTGCAGATGCTTCACGGTGTGGCGCTCAATCCGCTGCGCCACCAGGGAGGCCCCTCTTTTCTTCTTTATTTATTTTTAAAGATTTATTTATGCACACAAGATCTGGGGTGCAGGCCAGAGGTGTGGGGGTGAGAGGAGTCCCCAGAGACAGAGCGGGGAGCAGAACAGGAGGATCCACTGAAACACACTGCCGAGGGGAGCAGCGGGAGGCAGGAGAGGTCTGGACTTTGTGCTCGTTGCCACGGGGCCTCGGCAGTGAGTGTGAGCACACAGCCCTGCGTGCCCCCCACACGCGTACCCGTGCGTGAGCAACACCTCCCAGCACACATCTCACTGGAGGGGGCCGCACACGGGGAAGAAAAATCAGGAGGCGCCACTTGGCTCGGCGCCAGACAGCCCAGCCAAGGTTGCCGCGGCGGTGGTCATCACCAGGCTGGCAGACTCGCCCCGAGCAGGGGCCTGGCCCGCCACGCCATGCTGCAGCCTGCCCTGGCCGGCCCGGGCCAGCTCTGCTCACCCTCCCCGGGCCCTGCGCAAAGCCCAGTCTTTCCCACTTCCCTCGTCCTTGCCCCCGGCCAGCTCCAGAGGTAGACGTGCTTCCATACTCAGGCCCGCTCGACGCCCGGCCTCAGCTCTTTCTTGCCCCATTCCCGTGCTGCCTCTTGGGCCCCAGAGTTCCCGCAGGCTTTCTCTGGACCCTGCCCCCACCCCGGCCTGCCCTGCCTAGGCCAGCACGGTCCCCTGTCCCTCCCAGGTCCCTGAGAGACCAGCCAGGCCCCACACCCCTGTGGGCCGCCCCGCTCCCGCTCCCACCGCCCCTGCCAGCACCTGAACCCCCAGCTCCATCACCAGCATTGCCCGGGGCCAGGACTTCAGAAGCCCTGCCAGCTGTGCCTGCTGGGCCTCACACATTTGTGCTGGTCTCAGAGCGGTTTGTCTCTGTTCAGGCAAAGCTGTGGGAGCCCCCCATTTGGTGCCCAGGAAATAACCAGGCAGGAGGGAACTGGAGCTGCTGGCTGGAGCAGTTCTGACCCAGGCCCGCCCCAGACTTCTGGAAGCTTTGTGTGGCTGCTGCCGCGTGTATCCAGGACCATCCAGCTCTTAGCCCTCCCGGAGGGCCCTGGCTTGATTTACACGCACCGAGGGGCAGAGAAGATGGGGAGACCCCAGCTCTCCCGTTGGTGGAAGCCTCTGTGTTCGGGGTCACTCAGCTCTACCAGCTTGTCAGGGCCGAGCCCACAGGCAAGGGGTTGTGGCAACCTCTTAGACCTTCCAGTAAGACCCTCGGGGTGCACTCAGGCAGCCCCCCACGCCTGGTTTGTTCCACGGCTCAGGGGGCAAAATATAAAAAACCCTAAACAGGAACCAGCTAGGCGGCAGAAGGCGAGCAGAGGGACCAGCTGAAGCGGAGGGTGGTGAAAGAAGATGCAGGGGCGGCATGCCCTGCCCCAGCTGCCCCAAGGACGTGCTGGGCACACCGCAGAGGGCCATGGGGCTTTGCTTCCAGCCGGGGGGTGGGGAGGGCGAGGCGGTGCAGGACTGAGTCTGCCGGACAGAACTGGGCAAGGTGAGAGACGACGTCTGCGTTCGGATTCAGGGGCGCTTTAGTGTCAGTTTTAGGGCCCGAGCAAAGTGGTGCTCTTGGAACCCCTGAGCATTGTGTGCGGCCAAGGGTGCTGCCCTGAGGGTGCCAGAGGAGCGGGGACTGCAGAGGGGCTACTTGCTCATCTTCCGTCTCAGCCCGCTCAGGACACTAAAGCAAGCACCGCAGGCAGGTGGTTCAGAGACAGCCGCCATTCTCATCTCCAGCCCTGGCGCCGGGAGGATCGAGGTACTAGCTGGTGCAGCACTGTTGAGGGCCCCCTTCCTGGTTCTTCCATGTGTCCCCACCTGGCAGGAGGGAGGAGGGAGCTCTCTGGGGTCTCTGCTACTAGGGCACAGGTCCCACTCACTCACGGGGACTGAGTGCAAGGTCCACCCTTAACCCAATCACCTCCCAAAACCACACCTCCAAATGTCTTCACCCTGGGAGAATGTCTCAGTGCATGCATTTTGAGGCGACACTCTCAGGCTGCAGCACCCGGTCTGAGAGCAAGGCTGTCAGGCACGGGGAGCTCTGTGAATCCTACCAGGCTGCTGCAGGCTGAGTTCACATGTTTCTTGGCTTCCAGGAGGTGAGGGCCAGGCCTTAAGAGAAGTGTACCACCATTCATGGGCCTCTCCGGTGGCGCAGCGGGTTGAGCGCCGCCCTGTAAAGCATCCGCAGCACAGCAGCGTGAGTTCGATCCCCAGCCAGGGAGGGGACCCACGGGGCGCAGCAGACCTCTCCTGCCTTGCCCGCTGCTCCTCTCAGCAGTTTATTTCAGTGGATCCGCCTGTTCTGCTCCCCGCTCTGTCTCTGGTGGATCCTCTTACCCCCTCCCCCCACACCTCTGGCCTGTACCCCAGTTCTTGTGTGAAAAATAAAATATTTTTTAAAAAGAGAGAGAGAGGTGTACTGTTCAATGCCAGAACAGACTTAGGACAGGTCTCAACAAAGAAGAAAGTAAGTGGGGTAGGAACAAAAGGATTTACGAATAACTACCTGCCAGGACAAATCTCAAGACTCTTTAAAGGAAGACAACCTAATCCAGGTTGCTTACAATGTATTTCCATACGTTCTGACCTATAATCAGAAATAATTAGACATCCAAGAAAGCAGGAAAATGTGACTCAAGGAAAAAATTAGCAGGTAGAAACAGACCCCAAGTGACCTAATGGTGAAATTAACAGACAAGGACTTAAAGCAGCTGTGATGAACATACCATCAGCTGACATGTGAAAAAGCACCCAGGCAATTCAAGAGGGGAAAGACTTTCTGCTAACAGCAAATGCTGGGTAAACAAATGGAAACCGACGAGCCTCCTCCTTTACCACAGAACGGTACACAGAAATGATTTTAAGATGAATCAGACTTAGCCCCAAATGATACAGCTTCAAAAAGAAAGCAAGAGGAATATCTTCAAGACCTTTGGATTAACGAAGATTTCTTACAGGGGACACAGAAAACACTAGACATACAGTTAAGAAAAAGAATAAATCAGGCTTCATCAAATACAGCCTGGGGGAAAATATTTATGACATTTTGAAGATTTGCAAAAGTGGAAGACGGTATCAGATGGAAGTTTTGCTTACACCCCTCTGCATCGACTGAATTTCCTCCTCTGTGGATTGCTTGTTTGTATGACAGCTATTTTTCTAAGTCTAATATTTGTCTTTTGATTTTATTTTTGTTATGTTTTCTAAAATTTAAATTTTATGGGGTCAAATAGGCCTATTTTTTCCCATGTCGTTTGAGTTTCTTAACTTATTAGAGAGGTTGCCTTTGCTCCGAAATAAATGCCCCCCCCAATTTTCCTTTAATATTTAATTCTACCTTTCCATCTTTAGGATTTTCAATCCACCTAAAGATCATTTTTGTTCATGTTGTGACAAAGGAATCTCAGCTTATTTTACTCCAGCAGGTAATCGATACTGCCAAGATGCTTCAGTAATTAAATCGCTCTTTTCCCATCAAATTAAGATACCACTTTATCACGTGTTAAATTTCCATATATTTTGGGAACTGCTTTTTTTCCTGTGCCAAGAATACGCTTCTTGTTACAGTTGTTTCTAAAGGTGCTATTAATAGCCAGTGAGTCAAACTTCCCTTTATTAGTCCTCAGTGTTGAGATGTTCTGGGCACGTCTATTCTCAGACATCACTTCTTTGTTACAGCGTCACAAACACTTGCTTTACAGTGCGCAGACGGGGCTGCAGGGCTGAGAAGGACCCAAGCTGCTCGGGGCGCAGAAACGGAACCGGGTGGCGTCCCACACGCTCTCTGTGCACCTGATCCAACGTGGCCATTTGGGGGACGGTCCTTTGCGAATCGTGACCCATGCAGACAGCCTAGCGGGGTGCGCTTCCCAGGGCTTGGGCTAGAGCGTGGTGGCCAGGGTGTGGGCAGCGCCCTGCTTGGTGGTTCTGACATTCCACCCTTGGCACCTCCGGGGGCCGCCTGGCCGGCCTGCCCGCTCCGGGCTCAGAGTACCAGAGAAGGCAGGGTCCGTGTTATGCATGGCGGCGATTCATGCTTTGGGGTGTGGGGAATGGAACCCCAGCAGCAGCGGCCTGCGCAAGTAGGCTGTGATTTTGCCTGTCTGCAGCAACGTGCAGCAGCATGCGGGGTGTTGCAGCGTCCCGCCGGCCCCGTCCTCCCGCTGCTTCCATCACCTGGTGCTGTGGTCCCCGACAGTGGCTACGTGCATGTTCAGGGCGGAGCAGCGACACACGGACGCCAGTTCTGCCTGGCACCTGGTGACGAGACACCGGGTGCTCCTCTCCCAGGGGTGCACCCAGAGCGGCCTTCCTGGCCTGATGACAGATGTCCAGGGAGCAGAGCCTTGGCAACGGCGCTGAGCTGACCTGGGCCTGCCAGCGGCCACGTGGGCATGCTAGCCGCCACGCGACCCCACCGTGCTCACATGGAATGGCCCCGACGGTCACAGGTCACAGGGGGTCCAGAGCAGTGGACCCAGCCCCGGCCCTGACCACCACGCTGTTGTCCAGCGGCAGCTGGGGAGAGTGGAGAGACCCGGGAGGCCGCTGGCAGGAAGCCCACCAACTGCAGGAAAACAGCCGAAGGCAACACACTTTCAAATGCAGCGATCCAGTTTTGTCTTTGGCGAGGGAGGAAACCAGATTGCCCTTGTTCGGAAGTTAGAAGCAGCTGTCAGAGCTGCATCTGAGCTCGCAGGAGGAGGGGTTGTTGGCAACTCTAAAAGGCGCAGTGGGAAGACGCCCCCGGGGGTGGCCCTGAGCTCCCTGCTGGTGGGGGAGGGAGGGATGTGCCCGCCAACCCCCCCCTCCAGCCCACACTGACCTCCCCTACTGCAGAGGCAGGGTCCCCGGTCCTCCCTCAGCCCCCTGGGAGGACAAGGCAGCATGAGAGGGTCACAGAGGGGAAGGAACGATGGCACTTCCGCATTGCCCACACTTGGCTGCTTCAGTGCGGCCAAGCACAGACGCTCCTTTTCCTCTTGGCCTGTGGCGCTTTCCTCTCCAGGGCCCCCAGGGAGCTGGGGCCGTCTGCGGCGCCCCCGGGGACCTTCAGCACCGGAGCGTTTACGCCGTCTGCCAGGGAGGCCGAGGACCAGAAGGAGCGTGTTCCCAGCGTGGCCGCAGTGGGGGGCTGCCGGCAGGCGGCCGGGCAGTCACTGCCCTCACGACAGACACTCGAGGACCTGATGCCTGACTCAGAACCCCAGAGATTTTAGACCTAGAAACAAATATTTAAAGTAGCCTTGTTCTGCCTTTCATTGGATGGTTGAGGAGACCCCCCAGGGGGCTGTCCCTGGGGTGAGGGTCCAGCCCCCACCCCATACTCCGGGGTCAGTGTAAGCAAGATGGGCCCACCTGTGAGGGCAGGATTCTGCAGGGAAGGCCTGAGAGAGGGATGTCACCCAGATGGACACAGGGTCCTTCCGGCCAAAGCCCGGCCCTGCAGCACCCGCTGTGGAAATAGGGGCCCCATGGGGCTTTCTGCCACCGGGCTTTGCTCCCCTAGCTCGCCCCTGCTGGTGAGAGGCTGGCTGGGGAGCTGCAGGCCTGGGAGGGCTGGGGTGCCCTTTGTGTGTCGCTCCACTCATCTCTCCCCTCACCTTCGTTCTTCAGGCCCACGGACATGGCTCAGCAAAGCAGAATCCACAGCGAAAAGGATCTCGGGGGGATTTTCCAAAGTGATGTTGGGGGAGGAGATAAGGACACATGTTGGACGATTTCATGGATATCAGTAATAGAAGGAAGCAAAGTGGGAAAGTGATGTGAACCAGGCACTGGTGGTGGGGGTGGGACTAAGAGGGCGGGGAGGGAGAAGGGGGACATTGGGATGGTGGGGGGGCAAGATAGAAAAGATGAGAGATGATAGATGATGGATGATGGATGGAGGCTGGACGGAGGCTGGATGGAGGATGGATGGATGGAGGATGGATGGATGATGATGGAGGGATGGATGGATGGAGGATGGAGGATGGATGGATGGAGGATGGAGGATGGATGGATGGAGGATGGGTGGAGGATGGATGATGGAGGACGGATGATGGATGGATGAATGGAAGGTGGCTGGATGGATAGAGGATGGTTGGGTGGAGGATGGAGGATGGATGATGGATGGATGGATGGAGGATGGATGGATGGATGGATGGAGGATGGATGGAGGATGGAGAATGGATGATGGAGGATGGATGATGGATGGATGAATGGAAGGTGGCTGTATGGATAGAGGATGGTTGGGTGGAGGATGGATGGGTAGATATAGAAGAATACAAGACATAATAATGTGACATTTTCCCAAATCAGTTAAAAAAATTTGTGCATCAGGTAAACTGAATGTATGGCTTTATAGAAAAAATAATTTTTTAATTAATCAATTTTATTACTTTTATTTATTTATTTTTGAGCAAAGAATGGGAGTGTGGGTCAGAGGTACAGGTGGTGAGAGGACTCACCAGAGACAGAGTGGGGAGCAGAACAGGCAGACGGGCTGAAACACACTGCTGAGGGGAGCGGCGGGGAGGCAGGAGAGGTCTGCTGCGCCCTGTGGGTCCCTCCCTGGCCGGGGATCGAACTCACGCTGCTGTGCTGAGGATGCTTCACAGTGCGGTGCCTAACCCACTGCGCCAGGAGGGAGGCCCCTCTGGCTTTTTTTTTTTGATCCAGCAGGAGTCTCCGGTGGGTGGGGGCGCAAGGCCGCTCGCTGTCTTCGCTGAAGTTCGGGGCGGGGCTGGGGACGGGGCTCGGTCCCCACTAGCAGGCCGAGGTGGGCAGACCGCCGGTCTCCATCTGCGCTGTGCGCATGCACGCCGCGCAGTTCTATTTTCACACGAGCTCTGCGGTTCCTCGCCAGGGCCTCCAGCCTGCATGGCAACGGGAAAACTAAATTTAACTCACGTTACCCAGTACGCCGTCTGTCAGCATGCTTCTCCAGCGGGCTCTGGTTCCCGGCCCGTTCCCTCGTTGCTCAGGTAAACTGAGTCCCGCCACGTTCGGAGCCACCGCCCGCCCGGCCCAGGCGCCCACTAAGCTCAGGCAGCGGGAGGAGATGCGCCGGGTCCCCTCCCCCAGCCCAGGGCCCGTGCCCGCAGCGGCCGCCGGCGTGGGGATCCCCAGGAGAGCCAGTGCCACGCTGCCCGCGGGCTTCCCTCGGTGCCCCAGGGTCACCTCTGGTGGCTGGTGCTGCAGCCCAGCTGGTCCGGTGGCCTCCCCAGTGCGGGTGTGGGGAAGGTGGCGGAGCAGGGCAGCTTCCAGCCCACCGTAGGGTCTTGGGCGGGATGGGGGCGCATCAGAAACCTCGGCTCCCAGGCCCCTCTGCTGGACTTGGCGCTGGGCCTTCACTTCTGTGGGCAGGATTCGAGCCTTCCAGCGGCTGCTGGACCCTTGGGTGATGCTGGCACCTGCACCAGGGACCCTCCGGCCAGCGAGAATCCACCTGGGGGTCGGACAGGGCCGGGTGTCTGCCCAGCACCCAGTGGGGGGGCTAGAACTGCCCCCCACCCCCGCTCCTGAGGCTCCTCTGCTGGGTGTGTCTCCCCTGGGCGTGGCTGAGCCAGCGTGGACTCCCGCGGAGGAGAGGGTCAGACCCCACCCTTGGCACAGAATGAAGCGGGTACCCTGCTTCCCAAGCCTCTGGCTCCTGCTTTGGGGGGCGGGCGTGGGGGTGCTTGGGGTCGGGTTCTGGTAGCACATCCCAGGTGAGGCTCCTGTGCAAACCCCGGGATTTGAGAGGCGATGGGGCATTCTAGGACTTTTCTGCAGTTGGGAAGAGACTGAGGCAGGAGAAGCTGGGAGAGGGCATGCATGCCGGGAGAAGTTTCTGGAAGGTGGGGGCAGTTTAGAAATAAGAGTGTCCCCCTCACTACCAGGTGACTTGGGTGGACCCTGACAACAGGCGCTGGCAGCCCCTCAGTGCCGCCTGCCCTAACGCAGCTGCTGCTGGTACCTGGGCCCAGGCCGTCTGCAGGCCGAGCCCCATCCCTCCTGTGTCTCCCAGCCCGGCCTCTGTCCAGCACCCTCTTCTTGGATGGGGTCGGGCCTGCATGAAGTTCAGAGGTCAAAAGCAGGAGACCACACCCGGCACTTCTGAACCAGCTGTTCCAGAGGCGGGGCCCTGGGACTTCAGAAAGAGCTTGTGAGGAAAGGATGGGACCACCCTGGTGGCGCATCGGGTTGAGCACCGCACCGTGAAGCATCCACCACACTGCAGCGCGAGTTCGATTCCCGGCCAGGGAGGGGACCCACAGGGCGCTGCAGACCTCTCCTGCCTCCCCGCTGCTTCCCTCAGCAGTGTGTTTCAGCCCATCTGCCTGTTCTGCTCCCCACTCTGCCTCTGGTGACTCCTCTCACCCCCCACACCTCTGGCCTGTACCCCAGTTCTTGTGTGCATAAATAAATAAATCTTGAAAAAAATATATTTCTTTCTCCAATTAAAACGGGACAGAAGAGCTGGACAGATACCTCATGTAGGCGACCCAGAGCACCCCAAGCCACCTCTGCGTGTCCCTAGAGCCGTGTGTCCCAGCACAGGGGGCCCTTGTCGGGGGCAGCGTGGACGGTCGCTGTGCAGCTGGACACACTCTGGCCGTGTGAGTCCGCAGGGGCGTTTCTCGGTGTCTGCCCAGGGACGCAGGGACCTCCTGCACATGCCCCTGCACAGTCACGTACGGCAGCGTCATTGGTGGAGCTCGGAGCCGGACAGCGGCGAGCCTGGCAGTGGGTGGGTGGACACACAGGCTGGCACGGCAGACAGCGGACCATTGTCCAGCGCCAAAGAGAAAGGTGCTTTGTCTGACCACGAAGTGCCCGGGAGGCTGGAGCGAGGCTGGGAGCCGCCTGGGCGGCATGGGGCTTAGAGCAGCAGGCCCGGCTCCAGCGGGAGACAGCGGTGCTCGGGGCTGGGGCGGGTGGCCGCACACGGGCGGCTTTGAGGAGAGGACCCCGCTGGGCTCCAGAGCCTGGGCTGTGGGTCCTGGTGCATCAACACGGCCCGTACAGATGGACCCCGTGTGCACGCGGGCGTAACGCAGGCGACGTGGAAATCTCTGCTCTTTCCACTCTTGTAACAAAATAGTCTTTTAATTATAATGAAGGATCTCTTTCTGCCCTGGATTAAATAATGGATTTGTTTTACCAGGTTTATTCAAAGACCCATGCATTTATTAATAATAATTACAATCATTTTATATTAATAAACATTAATCATTTATACATGTTCCGGGTTTATTCAAAGACCCATGCATTTAATTTATTAATAATTATTATTATAGGGCCTCCCTGGTGGCACAAGGGGTTGAACACCATACTGTGGGGCTTCTGCAAGCCACTGCAGCACGAGTTCGATCCCCGGCCAGGGAGGGACCTACATGGCGCAGCAGACCTCTCCTATCTCCCCGCTGCTGCCCTCAGCAGTGTGTTTCAGCCCATCTGCCTGTTCTGCTCCCCACTCTGTCTCTGGTGACTCCTCTCACCTCCCACACCTCTGGCCTGTGCCCCAGTTCTTGAATGAATGAATAAGTAAATCTAAAATAAAAAATTATATTAATAAAAATGAATAATAGTTTATTCATTTTCCAGGCAAAGATCCATGTATTAAAATTTATTAAAACTCCACCCAGAGCTGGGTGTATTTTGGATGACTTGGGCAGGGCTCTCACAGGCCAATATTCTGTTTTTCTGTGACTTTGAATAATAATAGCAGGTGGATACACATGCACATACATGCACACACTCATGCACATACATGCACACACTTGCATAACCAAGCATGCACATTCACATATGCCCTTGCACACATAAGCACACTCACACAATGCACGCACACATGCACATACGAATGCCCAAGCACGCAATTCCGCACGTGTTCACACGTGTTCACACACATATATGTGTGCTTGCACGTATGTGCACCCTTGTACACACATGCACAAATACACGCACACCTGTGCCTGCTTGCATGCCCAAGCATGCACACTCACACACGATTGCACATGACTGACACATGCACATGATTGTACATGTGTGCCCTTGCACACATAAGCACACTCGCACACACGCACCCACACATACTTGCATGCCCAAGCATGTGCATATGTGTGCCCTTGCACACATATGCACATGCTTGTACACGTGTGGAGGGGGAGGCCTCCCCACACAACGGGAAGAGGTCAGGGAGGGGGGATCAGACTCCCCAGAACGAGTGTCTTGGGGAACATTCCCCGGTAGACTGGGTGAGCCCGCCACAGGGTATCTCCAGAGCATCTCCAGCTTCTTCCTTCCCAACTTATCACATCCAGGGCACATTCACTTTGCAAGAAAAGCTGCAAACTTTACTTATCACTGTTGTTCTTTTTTTTTTTTAAAGATTCATTTTATTTATTTATGCACACAAGAGCTGGGGAACAGGCCAGAGATGGCGGGGGCGGGGGTGAGAGGACTTACCAGAGACAGAGCGGGGAGCAGAACAGGCAGACTAACCGAAACACACTGCTGAGGGGAGCAGCGGGGAGGCAGGAGAGGTCTGCTGCGCCCTGTGGGTCCCTCCCTGGCCGGGGATCGAACTCGCGCTGCAGTGCCACGGATGCTTCACAATGCCGAGACTTTAACTCCTGTGCCACTAAGAAGGCCCCAGCTGCTGTTTTTGATACTGGGCAACAAGGGACACTAAAACTGGCCAGAAGTGCCCAACTGGCCGGTCACTTCACACGTGCACAATTACAAGGCCACTCTGGTGCGGTGAATAATAACGGGATTTATTTAACAACCCAGGGAAGACAGAGTCGCCGAGGCCACAGAAGGTCCTTACCTCGCCTGAAGCCATGTGCATTGTTGTCAAGGCCTGAACAAGAAGCGTCTGAGACGGCGTCTTCCCGCCAAGGACACACGGAGCACCTCTCCCAAAAGGAGACCGTGCTCCCAAGGTGGGTGCTCCCACCAGTGAAGGCCTGGGGCCCAAGGCAGCCATGGGCCGGGATCCAACTCACATACCAGCAGGAGATGCTTCTGGAGCCGCCGAGATGCCCCAGTGCAGCCTGGGACAGGGGCCCTGGGACAGGCAGCTGCAGCGGCTGAGCTGCAGCCAGGGGTGGAAGTCAAGGCTTTGCAGGTGGCGCCCCCTGGAGGAGGTGCAGACTAGGAGGGAGAGCCCCAGGGGAGAAAGGATGAAGTATGGTGGGCAGTGGAGACTGGTGGGAAACATAAGGAACGGCCCCCACTGAAAGCTTCTGGGTTTTCAGCACTTTGGGATATTCAGCGATTCTGGGGTCGGCCGTTCCTGCCCCCACTGCGCTCATCTTCCAGAGGCTGGTGCAGGAGGAGGAGAGGCCTCCAGCAGCCAGCCTCAGGGCAGGAAAGTTCAGAGGCTCTGCAGGTGACCTCGACTCAGACTGCTCCCGGGGCTGCTGCTGGTGTAGCCAGAGGGGACGGCGGAGACCAGGAGCAGGGCCTCTCTGAGCTGTGGGTGTGGCCGCTGGCCAGGTCTTTGGGCCACTGGCCGGGTCTTCGGCCGCTGTAGCTGCTGTTTGGAGTGTCCCTGTCCGAGGCTGCACTGGAGCATCTCCTGCTGTCTCATGAGCTGGGTCGCGGCCTGCAGTCTCGCTGCCTCGGGCCCTTAGAGGCGGGAAGACGCCATCTTGGGAGCCTTTGTGTCCAGGACTTTAAAAACCAGACACGGCTTCAGTAAACCCCATTACTGCTGTTCTCTGCACCTGAGTGGTTCTGCAAGTGAGCGCATGGGTGAAGAACTCAGATGGTGACTGGTGAACTAGCTGGGCACTGTCCTTGGCCAGTTTTAGTGCCCTTGCTGTCCTGTATCAATATTACTCAACAATTCCGCTCCTCGGTCTCTACCCCAAGAACAAAAACATTAACTCAAAGGTTATAGGCCTCCTGTGTTCATCACAGCACCACTTACAGTAGCCCAGCCATGGAAACCACCCACGTGCCCAAGCACTGATGAATAGATAAGGTGTGGTAGGTACACATGATGGAATACTACTCAGCCATGAAAAGGGTGAGTTTGCCACCTGCCACAACTTGGATTGCACCACAGGGGATTTCTGCTGAGCAACATAAGCAGAAAGAGAAATACAAATACTGGATAGTTGACTCACTCATGGTACACAAAAATCAAAGCAAAGGAGCCGATAAAACAAGCTCAACCCAAGCCCTAGAAATCTGACTGTCGAACTGAGGCTACCAGAGGAGTGGGCGGGTAGTGGGGAATACAGGGGAGAGGGGCTTGATGGATTCTGGTGGAGGATGATTGGTGTGGTATGACAAAATATATTTGTACAGATGTGACCATGTACCCCTAAATCATGCTGTAAACCAATGTTACCTCAATAAACATTCTAAAAATTAAAAAAAAAATACTTCCAATCACCATGTTGTTTGGTAATCTGAGTGACTTGCAACCCACCCATTTCCATGGGGGTCTCCTGAGGATCTCACCCCAGGGTCCTCTATGCAGAGACCCCAAACCAGAAAAACTCCCCAGACATGGTGTCTGTCCTTGCCGTGACCTTTGAAGGCTCTCTGGCAGTGCTATCCTCTTTGGGGGGGGTAGCGCCTGCTGGGCCAGCCTGGTAGGCGGACTCTGGCCCTCCCTACTTCCACCCAACGCCCAGAGAAAGGACAGCCTGGGCAGAAGGACAAAGGCTGCCTGTCCCCCGTCCCCTCTGCCGGAACTAAGTAGGCAGGGGGTGTGTGGTGGAGCCAGCCCAGATGGCCTGCCCGCTGTCTGCAGGCGTCCCCAGCAGGGGCAATTGTCCTACAATTGTGCTTAATGGCAGTTGAGTCTGAGAAGAACTCGTCCTCCCACTTAATTCATCGGAGGAAGTGCTCCCCAGGGCCCCCAAGCCGAGGAGGAGCTGGACAGCCCAGGCAGCCAGAGGCCAAGGAGACGAGTGAGTTTTATGCCTCGGCTGGTGGCCCAGGCTGGCGGCCGAGTGTCCCCCAATACTCTGCCCAGTCTGGAGCTTCGTCCTCCCAAGGGCCAGCGGCTCAGAGGCCACGTGGACAGTGTCCATGTCCAAAGACTGGCCCGTGTCCACCTTAGCTCAGGTGGCACCCGGGGGACCCTCCAGAAGGCAGGCAATGTCCTTCTCTGCTTGTCACTCACGAGACCCCTTGCAGGCCCGCAGAGCCTCCTAAGAGTGATTAATGGGAGGGGGTCCCCAACCCCGGTTTCACCATCCACCTCGGACCGTTGGAGTCAGGGACAGAGACTCGGGGGTGAACCACATGGTGCAAGGGGCACCAGCGTAAACCTCAGCCTGGAGCTGCAGACTCAGAAGAGGCCAGGCCTTAATGAAGGGGGCGTGTGGGCAAGTGGGGGGCTTGCATCCGAGCAAGGTCCTGCAGGGCCACTTGTGTGGGGCCTCGGGGGCCGGAGTTGCTGAGCCGTGATGGGGCTGGGCCGGGACACAGGACAAGTGGCCGATTTTAGCTGTGACAGGATGTGGAGCAGCGGGCAGGACAACCCTCTTGGCCCCGGCGGGGAGCAGCCTGCAGGAGTGCTCTGCAGGGGGTCCTGAAGCCCAGGGCACAGGCTGGGTGCTTGTGCAAGTGTGTATTCTTGCCCACGGGTGTGCATGTGTGTTGCTGAGTGTGCATGCATGTGTGTGCCCGTGCATGCCTGCGTGTGAGCATGCACACACGGTGAGTGTATGAGCGTGTGTGGGCATGCACATGTGTTTGCAGGATGCAGGCCCGGCAGGAAGGCCTTCGGGGAGCAGGCGTCTAGCCTGGAGCCTGGAGCTGGGGTGGGGGAGATCTGGTCGGGATGGGGAGGGAGGGGGAGGGGGCGGGGCCTCCCTGAGCAGGAGCTGCAGGTGGGTGGGTTCTGGAGAACGGCCTGCCCAAGGGAAGGTGGGGGCAATGGACCCTCCCTGGCAGGTGCAGGCGGGAGCCCTATGAATCACGGCATCAGGGAGCTGAGAGTCTTTCCCGGACATGGGGACACAGTGCCAGCTCCACTTAGGAGGTGAGCAGCAGTGCAGGCCAGGCGGGGTGAGGCGAGGGCGTCCAGAATAAAGACGGGGTGTTGACTCACCAAGCCATTGGGGTGTGTGGGGGGGTGGGCATGTCCAGAAGGCAAGGGGGGTAAGAAAGGGAATCGGCAAGCCCCGAATAAGACAGGCCGTCTACACCCCGTGTGCCTGGGGACATGCAGGGCTGCGGGTTCCAGGGAAAGGCAGAGACTGCTGGACTTTAACATGTGCATCTGAGGCCAGGGAGGGTGCGTGTGTGCTGCGCGGCCACCATCCACGCAGGTCGAGGGGAGAAGGTTCTAGAAGTCCCAGGGAGGGAGGGCATTCCACGGCAGTTGGAGTCCTTCAAGAGAAGGGAGCCATTTCCGTACCAGACTGGGAAGGAGCTACGGTCGGCTCGTCTGCTGGAGTGGCCATTGGTGTGAGCTGGTCAGTGGCCTTGACTGCATGGGGGTGCTGGGGTGGGGCTGAGGGCAGCCCATCGCCCGGGAGGGAGGAGAAGGGGCTCGGTTCTGGCGTGCCCTGAGGTCAGTCCCCAGGAGCACCAGCTTGGGGGGCACAGGAGGCACCCGCAGACACGGGGCTTCGCCGGCCTTCCCGGAGGACAAGGATGGACAGTGCAGTGTCCCCAGTGCCTGTGTGGGGGGGCATCCAATGGGCGCCCAGCCCTGGGTGGTGCAGCTGAATGCCAGCTTGCTCTTCCCACATTCGGGGGAGCCAGTGAGCCCCTTTTTGTTGGCAGATGGAGCCCCCCATCTGCTACCAGACCCGCAGGGCCTGCACATCGCACATACCTGCCCCCATCATGGTGGAGCTGGGAGCAAACCCCAGGGGGTGCGGGGGGCTGTGACGCCCCCGGCACTGCTCCATCGACTGACGCAGCCTCTCCTAGCAGCCGGGTCCTCGCGGTCAGGCTTGGGCCTCTAAATCAAGGGCTGTGCAGACCCGACGCTAGTGCTGACCCGTCCAGCTTGTGTGTCCAAGCGGGCGCTTCAGCTCTTAGGAGTTGGGCCTGGGAAGTCATGGAGGCTGGACGGTCCCTCCTGGTTGACCAGGGCCCACCAGCTCCAAAGAGCCAGCGCCCTGGATCCCCAAGCCTGGGCACCCCACCTCCAGCGGTGATGGAACCCAGCCCCAGCTCACCTGCCCTCCGGGAAAGAGGCCCAGGGGCCTCCGAGCTTGGATAGCTGGGGCACCAGGTGGGAGGTGGGGGAGGGCAGAGAAGGGGGAGGCTGAAGCAGGGCCAGAGCTGGGGGGTCTCGAAGGAAGGGTTAGGTCAGGGAGAGGTGGTGAACCCCACCCGTGGGACCCTCCTCTTTCTGGCCCCAGCCCGGTCCGTAGTCCATCACCGCGTCTCGCACACTGTCCCTCTGACGCCTTTTATTTCCTCGGCTCTCATTCCCCAGCCGTCTCTATCTCCTCACCTGCTGGCTGCTGGGTCACCAGGGCCGGCACTGCCGTCTGGCCAGAGGTGCAGGGCCGCCCCTCGGGGGACAGAGCAGCCGCTGGCCAGCAGGACAGACGTGGCCGCTCCTCCACCCCCTACGCGGCCCATGGCGCAGAGCAACATACACGGAGGGGCCCTTTCTCCCGCGCTCAGAACAGGGACCCCGAGTGGCGTCGGGGACGGAGCGCAGGGCCCGCGCCCTGGCCGCATGCGCGTCTGTTCCCTGCTCAGGTGCCGATGCAGGAGGCATGGCGCTCGCGCAGGACACCCGGGCCGAGTACCTGGAGGGCGTGGCTTCCCTCCTGCTCAAGTTCAAGCCCGACAAGTGGAGCAAGATGCTGAGCGTGGAGGAGAACGTGGCGATGGTCACCGATTTCTTCGACAAGGCGGAGACCAAGGTGCTGGTGCTCACGCTGCACCCGTCGGGCGCCATCGTCCCCTGCCTGGGCTTCCCCGCCACCCTCAAGTCCAAAGGCGTCTACTTCCTCAAGAAGAAGAACAGCAACATCACCAAGAACAACTGCAAGGAGCTCCTCATCTACGGCGACATCAGCCCCGCGCCCGTGGAGCAGCTGATAGCCGTGGTGGAGGAGGTGGGCGCGGGGGCGCAGGCCGTAGGGGTGCTCCAGAGGCAGGGGTGCATCAAGCCCGGGGGCGTGGCCTCAAGCCCGGGGGCGTGGCCTCAAGCCCTGCCCCGCCGAGGCAAAGGGCATCCAGGGCTCCAGTCCCCCAGGGGTTAGAAGGGATGGCCGGCCGGGGGCGCTGTGCACCTACAGGTCGGTGGTGGGCCCACCTGGACCTCTTCCCGGAAGTGGCACTTCATTCCGGTCCCGGGGATGGGCTTCCCAATTGCAAACCTTCAGGTTCAGAAATAAAAGGAGCCGGGATGCTGCTTCCTCCGCGCTGACCCTGAGCAGGTACGGCAGGTGCTGCTACCTCAGCGGTCAGGCCAGCTCTCAGTCTGGCCTTCCAGTCCTCATGGCCTCATTTTTGAGGGGGGCTCGCACCCCGCCTGTGCCCACGCGAGGCCCAGGGACTGCTCCCGGGCCTGGGGATGAGGAGCTGGCTACCCTCCGGCACCTGCCCGCCCTGCTGCTCGGTGTGTGAATGCAACCTTCTCCCCAGAACACCAGCCACCCCAGATGCGTCCGTCCACCCCATGACCTCATCTACCTTAGCCCCCTCTGCAAAGGCCCTGCCTCCAAATTCAGTCGCATCCTGAGCTGTTGGGGGCAGGCCTGGAAGATGTGGGTGTGGGGCGCACGGCCCAGGGCGCTGGCCCAGCAGAGGGCGTGGTCAGGGCTGTGCCCATTGTGGGGCTGGCCGGCCACGACAGAGACCGGAGCTGGGTCGTGTTCTCCAATCTGAGCACGTGGCCCGGCTCTAGCGAAGCAGGCCCAGCTCCCAGCCGCTGGCACGGGGCCCCTACCCTCGGGACCCCCAGCAGAAGGCATGGCCGAGCCAGGGGCCGTTTCTTCCTAGGTGCTGTACTCGCTGCTGAACCAAAGCGAAAACATGGTGACGTGGCCGCGCGTGGTGTCGGAGGATATTGTCAAGCAGGTGCACAAGCTGAAGAACGAGATGTTTGTGATGGGGGGCAAGATCAAAGGGAAGACCCTGCTGCCCATCCCGGAGCACCTGGAGAGCCTGGACGGCCCGCTGGAGTCCATGGACAGGTGGGTGGTGCCGGTGAGAGGTGGGCATGGGGCACCAAGCCCCCGTCTGCAGCCCTGCAGCCTCCCCTGCCGCCAACACCTGTGACTACCGGGCATCACCCAGCGTGCCTGGGAGGTGACGCCGTCACACAGCACGTGGCAAAGAGGGGCCGCGAGGGCCTGGGAAGTGGTTCTTGGGGGGGGGTATGGGGGGGATGGGACTCTAGGGCCCCAGGAAGCAGAGTCTTGAGGGCCCCCCCATGACCATCAGTGCGACTCATTCCATCTACTTGCATCAGAGGGGCTGCTCTTGGGGTCCGGGGGGCTCACCGCACAGGCCCAGCCATTCTGCAGGTCCCCAACATGTGTCCTGTGTGACCCTATAACAAGAAGTGCAGGCAGGAGCCATCTCGGCATGGACCCCACTCCAGAGCTGGCCCTGCTGTTCTTTCTGGGGAGCACTCGCATCGCTCATACCCGCGTGGTCAGCTCAGGGTCCCTCGCAGCTAGGCGCTGTGGGGTGTCCTCCAGCCTCCTCCCCCAGGGCGGCCAAGGGGACCCCCAGGAGCGGCACGCTGGCAGTGTCCAGCCCCGTGGGCTGAGGGCCGCAGGGTGGGACTGTCCCTCCCGGGGCACAGGGCTGGGGGCCCCCTGCGCGTAGCCGGCCGCGCCATCCCTGGCCTTCCGCAGGGTCTCGTCCCTGGACAACGCGCTCCTGCACGCCATCGAGACCATTGTCATCGACTGGTCCCACCAGATAAGGGACGTGCTGAGCAAGGACTCGGCCCAGGCCCTGCTGGACGGGCTGAACCCCTTACCCAGAGTGGAGTTTGAGTTCTGGGAGGCGCGGCTGACCAACCTCAAGTGCATCCACGAGCAGGTGCGCTCCGCCCCAAGTGGGACGGCCCCTGGCCTCGGCTGCACGCTCCCAGCTCTCCGTGCTGGCCCACCGGAGGGGCTGATGCCTTCCTGTCCCCTGCAGCTGAACCGGCCCAGAGTGAACAAAATAGTGGAGATCCTGGAAAAAGCCAAAAGCTGCTACTGGCCGGCCCTGCAGAACGTTTACATGAATATCACGGAAGGTGAGCCCGGAGGACGCCAAGGGGGCCGCCCACCCCGGGAGCCCCGCCTCCCCCAGCCCCCACCTTTCCAGTAAGACCCCCTCTCGAGGGGCTGGCGCCCAGCGGAGCGTGGGGGCGGGCACGGCCCTCGCAGAGGTGCGGACCAGGCCGGCTGCTCTCCCCCCACGCAGGGCTGAAGGAAGCCAACGACATCGTGCTGTACCTGAAGCCGCTGCGCATCCTGCTGGAGGAGATGGACCAGGCGGACTTCGCGGCCGTGAGCGCCCGGGGGCCGGGGCTGCTGGGTCTCGGGCTGTCGTCAGCGCACGCACCCCAGCGTGCCCTGGGGCGGTTCCAGCGCTGTGGGGGGCACCCTGACGAAGCGCCCGCTTCGTCTCCCCCCAGCTGCCCACCTACATCACCAAGGTGCTGTACACCATCTGCTTCATCTGGGCCACCTCCGAGCACTACAACTCGCCCTCCCGCATCATCGTCATCCTGCAGGAGTTCTGCAACCAGCTGATCGAGACGGTAGCGCCCACCGCCCCGTTTGCTCCCTCCAGGCCCTGCTCCCCGGCACCCCCCCTCCCCCCGGCCCGGTCCCGCCCCGCCCCGCCCCCTTTCTTCTCTGACCTCTGACGCTCATGTCCCTCCTGCACCTCTGCCCCAGGGCTCTTGAGTGTGTCCCCAAGACCTGGCCGGCACCCCAGTTTTGGAGGGAGAAGCAGAAGAGGCCAGGGCGGCACCCCAAGGCGTGGGGGGCCATCTGGCCCACGCCTGACGCCCTGCAGAGCCCTCTGCTTATGTTCTACAAACACACGAGTCTGGGTCACGGCCCTGGCTTGGAGACCCAGGGCGCTGGGCTTGAAGCCGGCTGAGCGGGGTGGAGGGGCCGGTGTGGAAGCAGCCCCGAGTCCCCATGGTAGGGGAGAGGCTGGGAGGGAGCCTGGGGCCAGTGCCACCTCCTGAGCGGGCCAGGGGTCCCTGGGAGAGCACCCCGAGGGCCAGGCAGCCCGTGGCCGGCGACAGCAGTGCCACCCACGCCTCTCCTGGGCCCCAGACCCGGTCTTTCCTGAGCCCTGACGAGGTGCTGAAAGGCCTGCAGGGGGAGATCGAGGAGGTTCTCAACGGCATCTCGCTGTCTGTGAGTGTCCTGCGAGGCCTCTACCACACCTACGACTTCTGCTGTGCCAACATGAAGCTCTTCTTCAAGGTGCGTGCAGGGCCGGGCCGGGCCGGGCCGGGCTGGGCTGCCCCCACACCGGCAGAGGTGGGCTGCTCCAGGCCAGCTGGGCCTCTTCTGCTCTCCACAGCAGGACAAGGAGCCAGTGCCTTGGGAGTTCCCTTCTTCGCTTGCATTTTCCAGGATGAATTCCTTCTTCCACCGCATCCAAACCATTGAGGTACACGTGGAGTTTGCATCTTGGTCTGGCCCAGGTGGCCTGCCCCGCCTTCTCTCCCCGCCCTGAGGTGGCCTCTCAGAGGGGCAGTGAAAGCTGCCTCAGGCAGCCTCAAGTTTTTTCTTTTTCGTGCCGCCTTGTCCTGCTACAGATGCTGGCGTGGCTGCGTTTGGGATTAAAACCAGAAACCTTCCTGGGGCCCACACATGACTTGCCTGTCCTACACACACACTAGCTGTCCTTCTGTTTCTGTCTTTCACCTCTGCCAGACAGGCAATTCTTGCACCTCTTCATGGCAGGACTAGATCCTGGTGTTCAACCAGACCTCCAGTTCAAACTGGTTCTGACTGGATTAAATGAGTTGAAGCCAGTTCTGACTGGATAAAGCCAGTTCAAACCAGTTCAAACTGGTTCTGACTGGAGAGCCATTTCAAACCAGTTGTGACCAGATCACAACTATAGTTAGAACTGTTAAAACTGTATAAAACCCATTATGACTGGTTCTGACTGGATCAAACCAGTTCTGGTCAGTACTGTCCAGATGAAACTGGTTCAAACCGATTCTGATCAGTTCAGATAGGTTCAAATTGTTTCTGGCTGGATGAAACTGGTTCTGACCAGTTTGAGACATTCAGACCAGTTCAAACTGATTCTGGTCAGATGAAACTGGCTCAACCCCATTCTGAGTGGTTGTTGCTGGTGCTGACTGGATGAAACTGGTGCAAATCAGGGGTGGCTAAAACTGGTTTTGATAGGATAAAACCAATTCACATAGGCCCAAATTGATTCTGACTGGATGAAATGGTTGCACACTGGTTCTGAAACCATTTCAAACAAGTTCCGACTGGATGAAACCATTCAGACTGATTCTGACCATATGAAACCAGTTCAAACTAGTGCTGTCAAGATAAAAGTGGTTCAAACTGGTTCTGACTGAATAAAGTCAGTTCAAACAGATTCAAATGGGTTCTGACCATATAAAGCCACTTCAAATTGGTTCTGACTGGAATGCCCGTTAAAACCAGTTCTGACTGAATCCTTTCCGTTAAAACTGGACAAAACTGGCTCTGACTGGATCAAACCATTTTTTTTAAAGATTTTATTTATGCATACAAAAGCTGAGGTACAGGCCAGAGTTGTGGGGGTTGAGAGAATCCACCAGAGACAGTGGGGAGCAAAACAGGCAGATCCACTGAAACACACTGCTGAGGGGAGCAGCGGGGAGGCAGGCGAGGTCTGCTGCGCCATGTGGGCCCCCTCCCTGGCCGGGGATCCAACTCTTATCGCATTGACTGCGGAAGCCCCACAGGGCCCCCTGCGCCACCAGGGGGCCCCTAGATTAAACCATTCCTAACCGCAGCTTCTCTCTGGGGCGTCAGGGTCAGTCAGCCCTGAAAGGACCGGGTTACCAGGGCAAGCTGAGTGTCGTGGCTATTCCTCCACCAGGATCTTTATAAAACAGCCATCGAGTTTCTGAAGCTGGAGAAGATCGAGCTCGGGGGCGTGAAGGGGAACATACTGGGCAGCCAGGTGGCGCAGATCTACGAGGAGGTCTTTGAGCTGGTGAAGGTGTTTGCCGAATGCAAGTACGACCCGCTGGACCCCGGAGACTCGGTGAGTGGGGGCCGGGACCCGGGCAGGTGCTCAGAGGAAGGGGGCGCAGGTGCCCTGGGCTGGCATGAGTCAGCAACCCCGGCCGCGCAGACCTACAGGAGGCCGTGTTCTTCGCCTTCAGAGCTTTGACGATGATTATGCTGATTTTGAGATCAAGATCCAGGACCTGGACCGGAGGCTGGCCACCATCTTCTGCCAGGGCTTCGACGACTGCAACTCCATCGAGTCCAACTCCAAGGTAGGGAGGCCCAGCTGGCTGACCGTGACCGTGGCCGCAGCGCCGAGTGTGGCGAGAGGGCTGACCTGGACGTGAAGACCTGGGCCAGAGGCCTGGCATCCCCCCGGCCTCAGAGTGCATGGGCCACCAGTGCCCTGAAAAATGTCCAGTGGAGTTTTTTTTTTTTAAAGATGTTTTTATTTATGCACACAAGAGCTGGGGTGCAGGCGAGAGTCGTAAGGTGAGAGGAGTCACCAGAGACAGAGTGGGGAGCAGAACAGGCAGATGGACTGAAGCACACTGCTGAGGGGAGCAGCGGGAGGCAGGAGAGGTCTGCTGTGCCATGTGGGTCCCCTCCCTGGCCGGGGATCGAACTCACGTTGCAGTGGCTGCAGATGCTCCACAGCGCGGCGCTCAACCCCTTGTGCCATCAGGGAGGCCTCCCAAATATCTTGTTTTTACCCCAAATCCGCTCTGGGGTAAGTTTTGCTGGGCACGCCTGGCTCACAGCCTTTCCCTGGTAACAATGAGATGATGCTGCTGCCGTTGGGCCCCTGGCTGCTGATGTCACTTCTTATAAGGTGACTGCCCTGCTCTCTCTGGGGCTCTTCAGAGCCTCCTTTTTATTTAGGTGCCCAACAGCTTCTCAGATAGCAGAGATGGCGGTTGCCCCAATCTCTGCCTATAAAAGTGCTGGCATGCACCAGGAGCCCAGCCAAAGAGTCCCTTCAAGCCTCCTCTACGGCTGCACGTGGCCCTAGAATCTAGCCAGAGGTGTGCCAGTCTTAGGGTGCCCTTAGAGAGGGCAAGGAGCATCCCTGCCCTTCCCTCCTGCCGGGATGTGGCTGTGATGGTGGGAGCTGCAGCAGCCGTCTTGGACCATGAGGTAGCTGCCTTTGCGGAGAATGGCAGGACCAAGCTGTGCGAGTCCCTGACGCCAGAGCCGCCAGGCTGGCCTGGTCTGCTGTCCAGAGGGCTGTGAGACAGGCAGAGGTCAGTCCTTCTCGCTGGAGCCGCTGCTGCCTTGTTCCTTGTTACAGTGTCTGAACCTGTCTACTCTGTGCCCAGAGAGACGCGTGGGGTGTGGGCTTCTCTTCGCAGGCCCCGCTGTCCTGTCTGCACCCTCGGGGAGGGGGTGTTGTGAGCCTCTGCCTGGCTCTGGTTCCAGGGCAGTTTCTGAGATGCCCTCGGAGACTTGCAGGAATTATCACAGGACCTCAGGGCCCAACCGCTGGCTGAGCACCTGGGAGCCCTCGCAGGAACCCCAGCTGGGAGCTAAACTCACCACTTCCATTACCCGTCCCATTTCACCAGCTCAGACTGGTCAGGGAGCTGCCCAAGGTCCCACAGCCAGCAAGGAGAGGAGCCGGAGCCGGGCCGGGCAGCTCGGCCCCCTGGCCCGGGAGGCCCCTTGCGGGCAGGAAGGCGGCCGCAGCTTCTGCAGGATGTCAGGGTGGGGCTTCCTGGAACTGAGCTGGGGCCCCAGGAAGCCTCCTGCCTGAGATCGAAGATCCCTCCCATGCAAATGGCAGGGTTTCTTTGGCTTTGGAGAGATTCTTTTTGAAAATGCAAATGCGGGGGAACTTGAAGCTGTGCCAGTGTGCAAATGCTGCCATCCGTTCGGGCTTGGATTGAGCTGGCGCTCCCGGCAAAATACCAATGAATGCAAATTAATACAGCCCCCTGCGGCCTCCTGTCACCTCCCACCAGAGGCTTCTGCACCTGCGCCTGCCCCACTGCCCCTGCCCCATCTAACCCACCCGCCGGGCTTGCTGCCCTCCGGCCAGGCTGGACTTTGGCCTCCGGTTCACTGCCCTGCCAGAGGATGAGCCCCTGAGGGCAGGCGCTTGCCCTGGGCTCACTCAGAGCAGTGCACAGCACATAGTAGGTGTTTTCCCTGTGTTGCGTTGTCACTGGGTCGAGGGGAGGCAGTTTCCCTCCCAGGCTTGGGTGGGGGGCAGGGGGTGTCGCTCGGGGCTCCCAGAGGCGGAAGGCACCCGAGAGGGGTTGCCACTCACTTCCGACACTGCAGACCCTGGGCCTCTCCCGTGAGGGCCTCCACGTTGAGACGGTGTCGTGAGGCTTTGCCTCCTGGAAGGGCCCGGCCGGAGGGGAGCAGCACCCAGGTGCCCTGCCGGAGGGACGCTGCTCTGCTGCCTGCGCTCGAATCAGCACCTGCCCCCTGGAGACCTGCTGGTCTGGGCCCCTAAGAAGCCAGCACATCCCCTGTGGGCTGAGTCCCACCCACGAGGGGAGAGCAGCTGAGAGGCGGAGATGCGGGAGGAGGTCCTAGGAACCCGGGGAGGAGCGGCCGGGGAGGAGCAGACAGGAGGCCGGGGAGGAGCAGACTGGAGGCCGGGGAGGAGCAGACTGGAGGCCGGGGAGGAGCAGACTGGAGGCCGGGGAGGAGCAGACTGGAGGCCGGGGAGGAGCAGAC
>JAGFMF010012102.1:969876-980325 GCA_019455555.1 Galemys pyrenaicus | reverse complement strand
GGAGGCCGGGGAGGAGCAGACAGGAGGCCGGGGAGGAGCAGACTGGAGGCCGGGGAGGAGCAGACAGGAGGCCGGGGAGGAGCAGACTGGAGGCCGGGGAGGAGCGGCGGGCGGTGTGGAGCTCGGATTGACACACCTTCTGACCCCAGGGCTCCCCAGGCCTCCGAACCCTCCCCCGTGAGGCCCCACACCCGTCTTCGAAGTCAGCGCTCTCACCGCTTGCTTGCCGGTAGACTAGGAAGAAAAGCAGGGAGGCCGTGGCGCTGGCTGGCAGTTGTCTCCGGCCCGTCTGCCTCGTTGCTCCGAGAACGTTATTCTCTGCCCCCCGTGTGCCAGCGAGGACGCCCCGGGCCACGTCCGGAGCTGCCAGCAGCCCACACAGCCAGGACAGCTCTGGAACAATTTTCCACACGAGCGCCTCCTGGCAGGAAATAAAATGAGCTTCTTCCCAGACGCCAGGACCATGTGGACAGGAGAAGAAGGGAGAGAGGCAGGCGGGAGAGGACGAGGGGCTGAGCCCACAGGGCCGCAGCCCGCAAGGGTGGGGACCAGAGACCTCAAGGGCAGACATTTGGGGTGCAGGTGGGGTGACACGTGCCTGGCTCTCCTTGCCACCCCCACAGCTGTTTTCAGAGCTGAACAAGCTTTGCCCAGGTTGTGACCCTGCTGGGTGGGTCCTTTTAAAATCAGGGTCCCCCTAAAAGGGTTCCCCCAACTTCTGCCCCTCCACCTGTGTTTGTCCCCCTGGAGACAGCGTGAGGCTGGGTTAAGGGGACGCAGTTTTGTGGCTGTTTAAAAAATCAGTCTTTGAAGCTGTTCAGCTATTCCCTGCCCGGACCCTGATTTCTCCTGCTCCTGCAGTAAGTTCCTCCCAACCTCCGGTCAGTTTGTGCTGCGGGGAGCAAGCAGCTGGGACCCGCGAGCATCCACATGGGGTTAAATCCGCCGTCTGGGGCCTCCCTGGTGGCGCAGTGGGTTAAGCATCGCACTGTGAAGCATCTGCAGCCACTGCAGCGCGAGTTCGATCCCCGGCCAGGGAGGGGACCCACAGGGCACAGCAGACCTCTCCTGTCTCCCCGCTGCTCCCCTCAACAGATGCCTGTTCTGCTCCCCACTCTGTCTCTGGTGGATCCTCTCACCCCCCACGACTCTGGCCTGCACCCCAACTTTTGTGTGCATAAATACATCTTTTAAAAATATCCGTCTAACTCGAGGGGCGTGTGTCCCCACTCCGGGGCTCCTGTGCGTGCTGGCTCCGCGCCGGGGGCGGGCAGCCGCTAAGGCACACCCCTCGTGTCCCCCCAGCTCCTGTACATGTGTGGGGGGCTCCTGGAGCGCCCGCTGATCCTCGCCGAGGTGGTGCCCCGGTACACGGTCATGCTGGAGCTGTTTGATGCCCAGCTGGACGGCGCCAAGGTGCTGTACGACGCCCAGGTGGCCACCTCCGCTGACGGCAGCAGCCCCCCCATCCACAAGAACATGTCCCCTGTGGCCGGGCAGCTTAAGTGGAGCCTGGAGCTGCAGGAGAGGCTGGAGGCGCCCCTGAGGGACCTGAAGCGCATTGACCACCCGTGAGTGAGGCTGGGCTGCTGGGGCGCCGCGGGGGGGCACTCGGCTCCCCGCCGGGCTGGGCCTTTCCTCCCGCGCTCCCCCGCTGTCCTGGTGCCCGCCAGCCAGTGTGGCCAGGAAGAAGCCGCTGACCTTGCCGGCCAGCCTGGCAGACGTGAAAGGGACCCCCCTCACTGAAAGGGACCCCCCTCACCCCGTTTCATCCAGAGCCCCCGGGGCAGGTGTCGGCCGCACGGCTGGGCTGGCAGACCGGAAGCTCCAGGAGGGGAAGGTTCTGGAAAACTAGGACAGGGCTGCAGGAGGCAGAGGGGGCTGCTGGCGTGGCGGGTGTGCTGCTCCCTAGCAGGGGCGTGGCCGTGGGGCTCCTGGGGGCACCCCGGGGGTGGGGGATGCTCCGGGGAGGCAGCCGCAGGGCCAGGCTCCCTGCCTTGGGCTGCTGGCTGCTGACCCTGCACCCCGAGACTCGCCGCCGGGCGAGGGCGCTACAGGCCCTGGAGAGCCCTGAGCTGTCCCCGCCCCCCGGCCCAGGGTCATGTCCAGCATGGAGGCCAAGCTGATCTACCAGAAGCACAACGAGATGATGGAGCTGCTGAGGTGCTACCGCGAGGACATTTACCGCCAGTGGGTGGCGCGGGTGGACGAGGACTGCCAGTTCAACCTGGGGCAGCCCCTGATCCAGCGGGACCCCGCCACCGGCCTCATCCGCGTCAACTTCAGCAGGGAGGTGGGTGCCCGCCGCCATGGGGGCTGGGGGGAGAAGCCCTAGGGGCCTGCCCGCCCCTGGCCACTGAGGCCCAGCCCTCGACCTCCTTTGGGGGTGCTGTGTGCTTCCCTAGCAGCTTTTTTTAACGAGTCTTTTTTTTTAAGATTTATTTATGCACACAGGAACTGGGGTGCAGGCCAGAGGTGTGGGGGTGAGAGGGTTCACCAGAGACAGAGTGGGGAGCAGAACAGGCGGATCGGCTGAAACACACTGCAGAGGGGAGCAGTGGGGAGGCAGGAGAGGTCTGCTGCGCCCTGTGGGTCCCCTCCCTGGCCGGGAATTGAACTTGTGCTGCAGCGGCTGCGGATACTTCATAGTGCGGTGCTCAACCCACTGCGCCACCAGGAAGGCCCCTAGTGCAGCTTTAATTCAGAAGTCATTTGAGAGGTGCAGCTCAGACTTGGGGGGCCGTCTGTGGGGTCTGGTCAGGTCGGGCTAGCTGGACAGAGCCCCCGGGGGGCAGCAGGCCTGTGCGGAACCTGGGGGGGGTGTCTGTCTGCGTGGGGGTGACAAGCTGGGCCACCAGCTCTGAGCGGTGACACAGGGAGGTGGGGATGACCGGTGCAACCTCGCCTCTGCAGCCACCTCTTCCCCAAGGCTCTGTGGACGCGAGTGTGCGCGGGGCCGGGAGCGGCCGGGCCGGGTGGAGCGAGAGGAGGGAGGACCAGAGCAGGGTGCCCCCAGCCCCGGAGGCCTCGGCTGGACCCCGGCACTCGCGGTCAGCACAGAGGTTTGGGCCGAGGGGCGTCCGGATCCAATTTCCAACCTCTGTGGGTGCCGAGGGGTGAACGGGGGTGAGGGCAGCTGGCGAGGGGCCGGTGGCAGAGCAGAGAGGCAGCAGGAGGGCGTGAGAAGTGACCAGACTGGATCGTGGGGCCGGGGCTGCCTGGAAGAGGGGCCCACCCAGCGCTGGGGCCGTAGCCAGAAGGTGACCTGGCATCGGCGAGGGCGCGGCTGGCGGGGGTGGCGGGTGGAGTGTTTCCAGGGCAAGACGGACAGAGCTGTGGCCAGGACGAGCTGGGCGTCGGCTGGGCTTCTGGTGGAGGGTCAGGGGCGCCGGGGCAGAGGAGTGCTCAGGACACAGGTGGGCACCCACTGAGATGGTCTCCGGCCACGGCGGGGCACGGGCTGAGTGGAGGGGGTAAAGCAGGGGCAGGCTGCCCGGGGCGCCGAGCAGGCTGTGCACCGTGGGGGCGGGTGGGGCTGACCAGCTGCTGAAAGGCCAGCGAGGTGGGCCGTGCGGTGACGGCGGCGGATTCAGCTGCTCTGGGTTACGGGGACCTTGACGGGAGGCTTCGGGGAGGGGCAGGCAGAGAGCCCTGCTAGACACCACGGCCGGGTGGAGCAGAGGAGCGGGCCGAGGGGACCCCAGGGAGGAGCAGGCACGCCCCGGAGCCCGTCCCCAAACCACCGGGAGTTGTGAGTGCACCCACTTGCGTCCACAGGCGCCCCCAGCACTCTGAGGCTCTGACACCGCCCACAGCCCCCGCAGACAGGCCGCCCCCGCGTGTCTGGTGCTGGGTCTTGAGGGCGCTGAGGTCCCCACCGTCCCCCTTTGCCTCAGCTGGTGGCTGTCCTCAGAGAGGTCAAGTACTTGAACTTCCAGCAACAAAAGGAGATTCCGAGCAGTGCGGACAGCCTGTTCTCTCAGAACGAACCCTTCCGGAAGTTTGTGGGCAACCTGGAGCTCATCGTGGGCTGGTACAACGAGGTGAGACACCCCGTGTGGGCTCCAGATGGCCGGCGAGGTCACAGCCACGCCCCAGAGCGGTGGAGCCATCCCCGGCAGCCAGCCACGTGCGGCGGGGTCCCAGCCACCAGCCTCACGCCATGTGTGTGGAGACGCTGCCTTTGGGGGAGTCCCATGGGGGTGGCAGAGCTGCCGGTGGCCGGGGGAGGGGGCTGCATGCATGTGCCACTATTTGGATGAGCTGGGAGGTGCTGGGGGTCATGGAGACTGGGGGTGCAGGAGGTGCAGGGACCCACCCTCAGCTTTGTGGCCAAGAAACCCCTTTCTCCCTAGACTTTTGACCTGGTCAGATCTGGGGCTTGGGCACAGGTGGCCATCAAGCAGCTGGTGGACAAGATGGGTCCCCAGGCGTGGATGAGCCTGAGGGTCAGGGCTGGGTTGGGTCAGAGCACCCTCTTTCTGGCAAAAGGACTCCCCAGAGGGGCTGAATTAGACATCAGAGGGAGCGCCGGAGTGCATGGACTCAGAGTACCCCGCTTTTACAGGCCCGCCCACGGATCCTGGAAAAGGCTCCCATCCATTGCCCATCCACGGGGTGCCCCCACAGCGGGCCAGGCCGGAGTGGACACTATGTGCTCGGAAACCAGCACACCCAGGGGCTCGACGCACAGCGTCACCTCCCCGTCCTGGGGGCCGGGAGCCCTAAATCTGTCCCCTCTGATACAAGCGAGGGCTCGGCGAGGCTGCTTCCCAGTCGAGGCCCCAGAGAGTCTTGCAGCTTCTGGCGGTGCCTGTACCCCTTGGCTCACGGCCCCATCACAGCCGTCACCTGCAGGCACCCACTGCAGTGTCCATGCCCTGTGCCTCCCTCACTGTCCAGGTAGAGGTGTCCAGAAGTGACAAATAAACCCAAACACTGCTAGGTGGCATGCTGTTGCAAACCTCAATGGGGGGCTATTGTCTAAAGGAACCATTATAAAACCTGCATACAGCTCCCTTCCTATTGCCTGCTTTGGAATTGAGGTTTCCAGGCATTGCATTAATTTCCTAGTACAGGGTGCACCTATGTCAACTGTATGCCCACACACACACACCGCATGCATGCACACATGCACACACGGCTGTTAGCTCTGATTCGCTCACCTGTAAATCATTCCTGCAGATACTGGGTTTCCTTTGTAGAACCAGGGTTTCCTTTGTTTGAACATTAGATCTGTGGCCAAGGGGAGTTCTGGCGCCAGGAATGCCCCATCACTCATGTGTAGTCTCTGATTTTCTTTCTCTTTTTAAAAAGATTTATTTATGCACACAAAAACTGGGGTACAGGGCGGAGGTGCGGGGAGTGAGAGGAGTCACCAGAGACAGAGTGGAGAGCAGGACAGGCAGATCCACTGAAATACACTGCTGAGGGCAGCAGCGGGGAGGCAGGAGAGGTCTGCTGCGCAATGTGGGTCCCCTCCCTGGCCGGGGATCGAACTCGCGCTGCTATGCAAGCAGCGGATGCTTCACGGTGCGGCACTCAACCCCTTGCGCCACCAGAGAGGCCCCCTCTGATTTTTTTTGAGGATTACAAGTCTGACTTTCAAAAGCTTTTACTATAATTCACTTTGCATACTCTGTTCTTGCCTCACAGGATTTCCTTTGCTCTCTGCCCACAACACGGGTTCATAGATACATAAATCCTTCCCTGGTGATGAAAACTAATTTTGAAAGTTGAAGTCGAACTTTAGAAGCTGAAATTCCCTGAAACCTGACGTGCATTTATTTCCCAGTCCAGTCACCCTGATTCTCGCCGGGTCCGCTGGCCCTAAGGATCCTCACTCAGGACACTTTACAGCCCGGTAGCGCTTGGAGCAAACTGGACCTTTGCTTTACAGATAAAGACCACCGTGGTGGACGTCGAATTCCCACTAATAAAGGCAGAGCTGGAAGCGATCGACGTCAAGTTGCTGAGCGCGGAGACCACGCTGTTCTGGAACGGCGAAGGTGCTCGGCCGCGCCTGTGTCCCTGTGCCGAGGCCTCACAGGTCCACCCTGCCCGTGGACGGGGCCACCTCTGCCTGGCTGGACGATCTCTCTAGACAGCGGAGAGCTGATGAATAGACCTCCCAGCTCGCCCAGACCAGAGAGTCCATTGGTGCCACTCAAAAGGCTGGACTGCTGGCGGCCGGGGCTCGGGGTGGCTGCCCCCATGGGCTGGGAGAGGCGGGTGGAGCAAGCAGAGCGGGCAGGGGGATGTGGTTCGGCCCTCCCCTGCCATCTCCAGCCTCCACTGTCCTGGCTACAAAGTGGGACTGTCTACCCCCCTGAAACTGGAGTCCTTCTGGACTTTTCCATGTAAAAAAGAACAGGCTTCTGTCCCGTCTGTCTGCCCCCAGCCAGACCACCCAGGGCTCTTAAAGACCTTAGGCCTCTCTGGGGCTTTGCCGGTGGCCTGAGAGCCCGGGCCTGGAGCCTGGGGCAGGGGAGGGGGCGGGGCCTGCCCACGCATGGAACTTCTTCCAGACACGACGTCCGTCGCTTCCTCAGCATCTCACCCCAGGAGCTCCCCTGTGGTCTCTTCCTATGCTGGGGAGTAGCACTGCTGTGTCTCAAGTGCTGTTCCCCTGCACCGCACGGCCGAGCCGCCCTGGGGAGGTCTTCACCTGCCCAGCCGCTTCCTCTGTGAGACCCCTTCATGCTTGAAACGCAGGTGTGTTTGAATACATCCAAGAAATGCGAGAGATTCTACATAACCTGCAGAACAGGATACAGAAGGCAAAGCAAAATATAGACGGGATCTCCCAGGTCATGAAGGTGAGCGCACCGCAAGGCACAGAGAGGGACCGGAGTGCAGATGCAGGGCGGGTCCTGGGGCGCGGCGGCGGGTGGACAGGCTCGTGGGAGGTGCCAGAGGCAGCGGGCGCCTGCTTGAAGGGTCTGGGCTGGACAAGGTCAAGGTGGCCCCAGTGCAGGGGAGACCCGGGCACTGTGCAGAACGCAGAATGCAGTTCTGTTCCCGTGGAGCTCGGCGAGTGCGTGCGCATGGCCCCTGCGTGCCAGGGGGCCACCGCAACAAGAGGAGGAAGGAGCCACAGAGACTTGGCCCCACTTGGAGCAAGCTCACTGCCCACGACTGAGCGCAGATGGCTTCAAACCCCACTCAGCCCCTCTCCATGGCCCACGTCAGCCCCTGGATCTGCGCTGTCTGTAGCAGCGTATCCAGAAATGCTTTCCGATCCTCCTTTCATTTGCAGTGTCTTCCTTGTGATTCCATTTTATTTTTTTTTAAAAGATTTATTTATTGATGCACACAAGAGCTGGGTACAGGCCAGAGTCCAGGACGGTGAGAGGAGTCACCAGAGACAGAGTGGGGAGCAGAACAGGCAAATCTACTGAAACACACTGCCGAGGGCAGCAGTGGGCGAGGCAGGAGAGGTCTGCTAAGCCCTGGGGGTCCCCTCCCTGGCCGGCAGCAGGGATCGAACGCATGCTGCAGTGGCTGCGGTTTGCTTCATAGTGCGGTGCTTAACCCACTGCGCCACCAGGGAGGGCCCCAAACACACTAGTTTTTAATGAAAACACCAAGAACGAAAGAATAGTGAGGGCGCCCCCCAAAAAGAAAGCACGGCAGAGCGGGCCAACTTGTGACCGCCAGCGTCACGTGATTACATATTGTGCGGGGCCGTGTGTCATGTGGGGCCTGAGGGGACGGCCTCTCGCCACGGCCCCGGCAGCTTGGCGGGACAAGTGGGGGCACAGAGCCGACGCAGGGCTCCATCTGGCCTTTCCCCTCAGGACTGCTTGGCCAACCCCCTCTTTGAGAGGAAGGACAACAAGAAGGAGGCGCTGCTGGACTTGGAGGGCAGGACGATGAATCTCAACAGACGCTACACGGCCGTCAAGGACGCCGGCCTGAAGATCCAAGCCATGGTCGCGGTAAGGGCGCCCTGGACCACCCCTGGCCTCAGTAGGGAGCGGGGACCAGGAAGATGCCTACCCCCTGCGTTTTAGAGGTCAGGGCCGCCATCGTCAGCCCGTGGCAGGCCCCCTCGGGGATAGCAGGCGCCTGTTTGTGCCCTTGAAGCCCAGGCCTGTAGCGCGTCTGACCGCCCCCTCCGGGCACGGCCCCTCTGCACACCTTGGCACAGGCAAGTGACACCGTCCCACAGGCTCCGCACGCCTGGCCTCCCTGGGAGAAGCTGCCTGCTGCATGTGTGTGTGCCCGTGTCCGTTATGTGTGCCCATGTGTGTGCCGCGTGTATGTGCCAGTGTGCTTACATGTAGATGTGTGTTTATATGTAGATTAGATGTGTCTGTGTGCCCTACATGTATGCATCTGCACATGTGTGTCCGTGTGTGTGCCATGTGTGCTCATGTATGTGTGTCCGCACATTTATGTGTCCCTGTGTATGTGCATAAGTTGTGTGCATGTGTGCTTATGTGTAGGTGTGTTCCCGTGTGTGTACCTGTGTGCCCTGCATGCATGCATATGCACGTGTGTGCCCGTGTGCATGTACGTGTGTCATGTGTGTGCCCATGTGCATGTGTCCGTGCATGTATATGTGTGTCCATGTGTACGTGCATACATTGCGTACATGTGTGCTTGTGTGTACATGTGTGCCCGTGTGTGCGTCCATGTGTGCTTATGTGTTGGTGTGTGGCCATGTGTATGCATGTGCTATGTGTGCACTCGCGTACTTGTGTGTGCCCATGTACGTGTGTGTCATGTATGTGCTCACGTGTATGTGTGGTCATGTGTATGTGCCCATGTGTGCTCATATATGCATGTGTGTGCCCATGTGTGTATTGTGTCAGTGTGTTTGTGTGTTTGTATGTGTGTCCTGTGTGCATGCAAATGCACGTGTGTGCCCGTGTGTGTGGCCTGTGTGCGCTAGTGTGCCTGTGTGTGTCCGTGTATGTATGTGTGTGCCCTGTGTGCATTCAAGTGTACGTGTGTGCTTGTACATGTGTGCCCTTGCACATATTTGTGTGCTCATAGGTGCACATGTGTGTTCATGTGTGCACGTGTGCCCATGTGTACATGTGTATGCCTGTGTGCCCTGCGTTGCTCGCGTGTACATGTGCCCGTTTGTGTGGTCATGTGTACACATGTGTGCCCTGCATCACTCACATGCACACGTGACCATGTGTGTGTGCCCTGCATGTGCTTGTGTGTACATGTGTGTGCCCATGTGTGTCTGCACCTGTGGGCGTGTGTGTACACGTGTCTGCATGAGGCCCACCACCAGTGTGAGGAAGACACCACAGCCACAGTGGGAGGGCTCGGGGGCTGCACCACTGTCAGGTGGCTTCACGCAGCACCCCCACTGGGGCAGAGCGGCAACCCCACGAGCCGCTGGGCGTCAGATGCGCCTTCTGAGGGCCGTCCGGGGCGTGGGCGCCTTTGGGGGAGCACAGCGCCAGCAGCCTTGGGTCACTGGAGGTGCCTGGTTCCCAACGCTGGGGTCCCAGACCCCTCCCCGCACCCTCGCGCCCACTCGAGCTCAGCTTCCAGGGGTGCTCAGGTGCTGTGCGCCCAGACAAGAAAGAGAGAAGGCTCCCTCCAGCTCCGCGTATTTTCGGGTGGTGCTTTGGGGTTGCTGGGCGCATGGCACACGTCACTGCGTCCTTAAGTGGGGGTGACCACCCTCTGTCGGCCAGCGGGCCCCACGGGTCACAGGGCTCAAGGGAAAGACACCGCCCATCTCGTTTGCAGGCCCTCGCCCGCCCCCCTCTGCCAGGACTAAAACGTGAGCCTGCAGAAAGTCACCTTAGGGTTAGCGGTGGGCCGGCTCGCAGGCGTGCTGGCTCAGGGCGCGGGCACACAGGGCCAAACCAGCAGGCAGCTCGGACGCGGCTCTGCGTCACTTCGACTTGCCACAGCCCTGCCTTCCCACGACGCTCATCCGAGCCCTGTCTTAGTGCTTCACGCGGACGCTATCTCACCCTGCGTCTTCTCTGTCCTGTTAGAGAAGAGTGAGCTGCCTGTCATGCAGGTGTGCTGCACTCCCTCATGTCCCCTTGGGGCTCGGGGTCTGACAGCCTCCTCACCCCACACCTGTCCTCCTACGACCCGTCCGTTCACCCACAGACCTACCCATCTGCCCACCATCCAGTCTTCCATCTACTCACCAACACACCCGTCTGTCTGTGCGTCCACCTGCCTACCCACTCATCCACCATCCATCCACCCACCCATCCACCCACCCACCCATCCACCCACCCATCCACCCATCCATCCACCCATCCATCCATCCATCCACCCACCCACCCATCCATCCACCCATCCATCCATCCATCCATCCACCCATCCATCCATCTATCCATCCATCCATCCATCCATCCATCCACCCACCCATCCACTCAACCACCCACCCATCCACCCACCCACCCATCCATCCACCCATCCATCCATCCATCCATCCATCCACCCACCCACCCATCC
>JAGFMF010012102.1:900306-951683 GCA_019455555.1 Galemys pyrenaicus | reverse complement strand
GCCCCCCCCCCCCCCCCGCTGGGCTGACAGCCACTGCACCGTGCCTAAGTGGCCTCCTGGTATTTTCATACATAGTTAACTGACTTCTGTGTCAAATGTACAACCTGGGGTCTCCCTGGTGGCGCAAGCAGTAAAGACGTCTCAGCACTGTGAAGCTACCCGTAGCCACTGCAGCATGAGTTCGATCCCTGCTGCTGACCAGGGAGGGGACCCACATGGTGCAGCAGACCTCTCCTGCCTCCCCGCTGCTCCCCTCCACTGTGTATTCCAATGGATCCACCTGTTGTGCTCCCCACTCTGTCTCTGGTGGATCCTCTCACCTCCTGTGATTCTGGCCTGTACCCCAGCCTGTACCCCCCAGAGGGGGGTCACTCTGGTCTGGGGCTCACACCGTCAGACCTGATCCGCTGCTGAGGCAGAAAGAACCAGCATTTAGGTCGGGGGTGTCTTTGGGCCCCAAGTTGGTGCCCTGGCCTGTGGTCTTGGGGGGCTCCTTGAGCGGGGCCTGCATAAAAAAAAAGTGCTTTTTTTAAAAGATTTATTTATTTATGCACACAAGAGCTAGGGTACAGGCCAGATCGTGGGAGGTAAGAAGGTGAGAGGAGTCACCAGAGACAGAGTGGGGAGCAGAACAGGCAGATGGACTGAAACACACTGCTGGGGGGAGCAGCGGGAGGCAGGGGAGGTCTGTTGTGCCCTGTGGGTCCCCTCCCTGGCCAGGGATCAAACTCGTGCTACAGTGGCCACAGATGCTTCACAGTGCGGTGCTCAACCCGCTGCGCCACCAGGGAGGCCCCAAAAACCCACGTTTTTCTTAAAGCTCAAGAGCCACTGTCTTCCCGGGGCATTCGATTTTCTTCTACTATATCACCCCACTGGTTTTCTAACGGGGCTTCCCGCCCGCGCCAGAGGCTATGGAGCGTTCTTTTCTGTGTTCCTTGATGTGAAGGAGAGCAGGGTGTCCTCCCTAACCAAGGGGCAGGGGAGGGGCGCCCACACAGCCTGGAGCCCACCCAGCCCCTGGCTGCAGGGCGTCTGGTGAGGTACCTTTGCTCCTGCAGATCAGCCAGCTGAACGCACTCATCACCCTTCTCATTGGCAACCTGAGCCCTGGCGACAGGATGAAGATCATGACCATCTGCACCATCGACGTGCACGCGCGGGACGTGGTGGCCAAGATGATCGTGGCCAAGGCACGCGGCCGGGCCGGGGCCGGGGCCTGCTGGCTCTGGTCCTGTTGCAGCACCTGCTGCCTCCTTCTCCCTTGGATGCACCCGAGCAAACAGACGTGCAGTCGTGACTCTGCTGGTGGTGGGAGGGCTGGCGTGGGTGCTGGGGAGGACAGAGGCCAGGAGCACCCGGGGCTGGTCTGGACACAGGCCCTCCTGGCCCTCACGTCCGCCCCACACCTCGGCAGGTGGAAAGCTCCCAGGCCTTCACCTGGCAGTCCCAGCTGCGTCACCGCTGGGACGAGGAGAAGCGGCACTGCTTCGCCAACATCTGCGACGCCCAGATCCAGTACTCCTACGAGTACCTGGGCAACACGCCGCGGCTGGTCATCACCCCGCTGACCGACAGGTGACCGGCCGCAGGGCCTGGCCGTGGACACCGGGGAGGGGGGTCACTCTGGTCTGGGGCTCACGCGTCAGACCTGATCCGCTGCTGAGGCAGAAAGAACCAGCATTTAGGTCGGGGGTGTCTTTGGGCCCCGAGTTGGTGCCCTGGCCTGTGGTCTTGGGGGGCTCCTTGAGGGGGGCCTGCGAAGTAGGGGGCATTCTGAACCCCCGTGAGCGTGTCGACGACTGAGCAGGTTATTCAACAAGACCCAGCCGGCCCTGACGTGCCCCGATGCTGCGGGCTGGGGTGACATCACAGGCGCTGTGGCACTTTGGCACACCTGACAGCCGCGGTGCCCCGCAGGTGCTACATCACCCTGACCCAGTCCCTCCACCTGATCATGGGCGGGGCCCCCGCTGGCCCCGCCGGGACTGGCAAGACGGAGACCACCAAGGACCTGGGCCGGGCCCTGGGCACGATGGTGTACGTCTTCAACTGCTCCGAGCAGATGGACTACAAGGCAAGCGTCGCCCTGCAGGAGGCTGCCCGGGGCGGCGGCTGCACCCCCAGCTGCAAGCGGCTGGGGCCAGCCACGGCACCCCACAGCCCGCGGCATTTCTTGGGCCTGACTGGTGCCCGGAAGAGGCCCCCCAGTCCTGCCCTGCCATGGACAATGCCCCCAACCGGGGCTGCAGGCTTGCCCTGCATCCGGGGGCCCAGGCAGAGCGGGCACCTCCCTCGGGGTTCAGTTGAGTGGGGTGCAGCTGGCGTAGGAGGTGCTGGGTGGCTGTCGCAGCAGTCATCAGAGACTAGGATGGCATCTGTTTGCCGGGGTGCCAGGGGAGAGGCCTCTCTGGCTCCAGGCCACTGCAGCCTCTGTGGGGAAGGGGAGCGCTGAGGTCTGAAGCCTGCCCGCAGGGGCCTCCCCTCCCTGAGCCCCCTCTCTGGGGGACCCTACCCTGAGCGTGGCAGCTGCCCCCGACCCTCGCGGTCCGACAGCCCACAGCCTCCTGGCTCTAGAGATGCAAACTTGGAAGGAGGAGGGCCCCAGCGGGCCACCCAGACTCCCAGGTGTAAATGTGGGGATCCTCCCGACGCCGGGGCGTCACCCAGCCCTCTTAGAGGGCACCCCGTTCTGTGCACTGGGGACAGAGGCGAGGGCTGAGCCGTCCAAGGGAGGGTCCGGGCACCGAGGCGTCATGTGGGGTTCGTGGGATTGGCCAACAAATGCGGGGAACCCCTGCCGACTCGCCGGCTACAGGCCCGAAGTTCCAGCACCGACCCAGGGTCCAAGAGCCGTGACCGGCCTGGCTGTGCGGGCGGCCGAAGGGAGGCTCCCGGCCCTGCTCCGGCTCAGGCTGGCGCCTCTGGCTTCCTCCCTCCGAGGCCTTCGACTTCCCCTTGCAGTCCTGCGGAAACATCTACAAGGGCCTGGCGCAGACCGGAGCCTGGGGCTGCTTTGACGAGTTCAACCGCATCTCAGTGGAGGTCCTGTCCGTGATTGCCGTGCAGGTAGGCCCAGCCCCTGGCCGCACGGGTCAGGGAGGACCCCCCGGCCGGCCTGGCTTGCTGGCTTTGCCGCCGAGGGGTGCTGAGAAAGTCAGGCGAGACCCCCGCCCCTCCTTGAGGGGTTCACAGTCTGCTTGGGTGCACAACGTAAAAACTGAGCATCAGGTTAGCAGCCAACACAGGTGAGAAGACAGCTGACTGCTGGAGGGATGGGACTGTGGAGTCAGTGGGGATGGGTATTGCAGGATGCATAGGAGTTTGCGGTTAGACAAGGATGCTGGAAGAGAATGGGGGAGAAGGGAAACAGGAGGCTGGAAGGGAGGAAGGAGGAAACGAGCTCGGGTGTTTGGGGAACACCATGTCTGGGCACAGAGCAGTGGGGGGCCCACAGGTAGGATCCAGTTGTGCTGGGGTGGGGGCTCCACGTTTGGATGAGCAGGTGATATGGAAGCAAGCCAGCCCTGGCCGCCCCCAGAAGCAAGCAGCTTGGATACTTCGCAGGGAGATGGCAGTCAGGACGGCGACAGCGCTGCCCCCGCCCCCTCACGCCCTCCCGCGGTAGCAGATGAGTCCCCAAGCTGGGGTCTCGCCGGGGTGGGCGGAGCGCTGGGGGCATGGGTGCGGAGCTGGCACCCGCGCTGCCAGGACCCAGGATGGCCGCAAAGCCGCGTTGAAACTTAGCAGCTGACCCCGATGCAGCAGCAGTTACTGTCCCCTCGCAAAGGCAGGGGGGGCCCCCGGAATGCACAGAGCCTGACTCGGGCACAAGAACCTTAGGAGAGGAATACGGGGCTCCCCGCCCCCCCACCCCCCATCCCGGTCCAGGGCATCTGAGTGCGGCGGGAGGTGGCTGCAGGCCGTAAGTGTGAGCGCGGGGCGCCCTCTCGTGGCGGCGAGTGGTCAGTGCGGCCTCTGCCGGAGCCCAGGCAAAGGGGCGGCCCCTCACGGCCCCGCCGCTCCCTTACAGCCGGGGTAACTGTCTTAAAGACCGTGTGGCCCCGAAGGTACCCGGGGCGAGGCGGTAGGGACTGGCTGCAGGTGGGACACACCCAGCAGTCATGGGGTCAAACTGAGTACGGCCCCCGCAGGAGCCCCGGGAATGCTGAGTGACCACAGCCTGTGTCGGGGACCCCCCTCAACCACTTGATGATGGGGGAGGCTGGAAGGCAGCTGTGGGGTGGGAGGAAGGCAGCTGTGGGGTGGGAGGGCCGGGGGACCCGGTGGACGTGGGTCTGGCCCGAGCGGGTGGGTGTCCCCGGCTGACCTGTGCGGGACCACGTAGGTGAAGTGTGTCCAAGACGCCATTCGAGCCAAGAAGAAGACCTTCAACTTCCTGGGCGAGATAATAAGCCTCATCCCCACCGTGGGCATCTTTATCACCATGAACCCCGGGTACGCCGGCCGCACCGAGCTGCCCGAGAACCTCAAGGCCTTGTTCAGGTGTGCTGCGGGGAAGGGAGGGGGCCCTGGGGTGGGGGCCACCCCCCAGGGCTAGCGGGAGAGGGGAGGGGTCCTGGGGGGGCCGGCCGGCACTCAGCTTCCTGCTCCCATCCCCCGGGGCAGGGCAGGGGAGGGCCCAGGTGAGGAGCGCAGGTGGGGCGGGTGGGCGGCGGGCAGAGGGCCGAACCCCAGCCCGCTCTGCGATGTCCCCAGGCCCTGCGCCATGGTGGTCCCCGACTTCGAGCTCATCTGTGAGATCATGCTGGTGGCCGAGGGCTTCCTGGAAGCGCGGCTGCTGGCCAGGAAGTTCATCACGCTCTACACCCTGTGCAAGGAGCTGCTCTCCAAGCAGGTGTGCACCGGGGGCTCACCTTGGGGGGCCGCGGCCGCCAGCCAGGGCCACGGCCCACTGACCGGCCCGCCCGCTCGCTCGCAGGACCATTACGACTGGGGCCTGCGGGCCATCAAGTCCGTGCTGGTGGTGGCTGGCTCCCTGAAGCGGGGGGACCCCAGCCGGGCGGAGGACCAGGTGCTGATGAGGGCGCTGCGGGACTTCAACATCCCCAAGATCGTGACCGACGACCTGCCCGTGTTCATGGGGCTCATCGGGGACCTCTTCCCGGCCCTGGACGTGCCGCGCAAGCGGGACCTCAACTTTGAGAAGGTGAGTGAGGCCGTCCCGGGGCGGGTCCCCAAGTGGCCACGTCTGCCCGCCGGCGACCTCGCAGATGCCCCCTCGCTCAAGGGGCCCTGGAGTCCCGCACGCCCGCTGCAGCCCCAACCAGCCCCGTCCTCAGCTCCGGAGGGGCCTCGGGCAGACCATCTCTTGCAAGCCCGGCCGGCGCGTCCACGCCGGGCCCGTCCCCTCGAGCAGCCGCCGGGAGCCCCACCGGGAGGGCAGCGCCCTGGCGCCCGCCGACGGCCGTGCGGGTGCCCAGGTCATCAAGCAGAGCGTCCTGGAGCTCAAGCTGCAGGCCGAGGACGGCTTCGTGCTCAAGGTGGTGCAGCTGGAGGAGCTGCTGCAAGTGCGCCACTCAGTGTTCGTCATCGGGAACGCAGGCAGCGGCAAGTCCCAGGTGCGGCCGCCCCGCCCCGCGCCACCGCGCGCATGCGCTGCAGAGCAGCAGGGGCCGCCGAAGGGTCAGCGCCTCCCAGCGGCCTCCCCCTGCCCCGCCCAGTGCATCCCGTTCAGATTTGCCCAGGAGGGAAGCTGTGGCCCCCGAGAGCCCCCCCACCCCCGCAGTGGCCACCCTGGGGGTCGAGGCTGAGCCCGCGGCGCTGCCTCCCCGCAGGTGCTCAAGTCCCTCAACAAGACCTACCAGAACCTGAAGAGGAGGCCGGTGGCCGTGGACCTGGACCCCAAGGCCGTCACGTGCGACGAGCTCTTCGGCATCATCAACCCGGCCACCAGGGAGTGGAAAGACGGTGACTGGGCGGGGCCGTGGGGCTCCCCCGCAGTGTCCAGACCGCCCCAGACCCGGGCCCTTGCACCTGCCCCCCACCTGCCTCCCCACCTGGGCCCTCGCACCTGCCCCCACCTGCCTCCCCGCCTGGGCCCTCGCACCTGCCCCCACCTGCCTCCCCGCCTGGGCCCTCGCACCTGCCCCCCCACCTTCCTCCCCGCCTGGGCCCTCGCACCTGCCCCCACCTTCCTCCCCACCTGGGCCCTCACAGCACCCTGCCTGGCCCGCTCGCTCACAGGCCTGTTCTCCACCATCATGCGGGACCTGGCCAACATCACCCACGATGGCCCCAAGTGGATCGTGCTGGACGGGGACATAGACCCCATGTGGATCGAGTCTCTCAACACCGTCATGGATGACAACAAGGTTCGGGGGGCTCCATCGGGGCAGTGGGGGTGGGGAGCTCACAGAATCACAGTATCCCACCTCCCACAGGAGACCCCGGCCCCCCAGGGGAGACCAGCGAACTCCCACGGCGGGGCCCCCTTGAGGAGCCCCCGTGCCTGCCTCAGCGTTCTTGTCCCGACCACGCAGGGCAGCCACGTGCCTCGAGCTACCCGGCAGCAGCTCAAGAGCAGACTCTGGACCCCCAGAATTCCCAGGGCCCAGGGGGGGACCCCACCGTCCATGCGGGGCCCGCCATCCCCGCGGTGGGGTCCGCAGAGCAGCAGCAGGCCCGGGCGGGGGTCCCCGGCTTCAGCCAGCTCCCTGGCGGCTGAGCCCGGCCCTCGCTAGGTGCTCACGCTGGCCAGCAACGAGCGCATCCCCCTGAACCGCACCATGAGGCTGGTGTTCGAGATCAGCCACCTGAGGACGGCCACCCCGGCCACCGTGTCCAGGGCCGGCATCCTGTACATCAACCCTGCGGACCTGGGCTGGAACCCGTGAGTAGGCTGGCCGGGCGCCCGGGCACGCGCAGGCACTGGCGCTGCACACCCGCCCTCACGCACACAGCAGCGGCCCTTTCTGGGAGTGAGTGGTGCAGCGGTGCAAGGGGAAGGGAAGTTTTTCTTTGCAGATGAGAGGCCGCTGGGCCAGCGCTGGGGGCCACCGCATGCTGTGACCCCGCTGGGACAGGCCCGGGGGCCGCCGAGACCCCGCAAGGGCATCTGTCCTGCAGCTGTGCTGCTGCCATGGCCACCGAGCTCCGCCCCCGAGCGGCCTCTAAGCGGGCAGCTTGTCCTCTAGCAGCTCTGGAGGCCGCTGCCCAAGGTCGAGGCACCGGGGGGCGGGTCCCTTGGATGCTCGAGGGCGCACCTGTCCCGGGCCTCGCTCCAGCTGCGGTGGCTGCTGCAGCCCCGGGCGCCCTTGGCCTGTGGCTGCACCCGTGCCTCTTCACATCCTCTGCACACCTCTGCCCCGTCGGGACTGGGCGTGAGGCCGGGCCACCCTTGTCCAGGGTGAGCGCACCTTGACACACCTGCAGGCGAGGCTGCGTCTGAGGGCCTGGGTGGGCCTGTCTTTGGAGGGCCACGACCCCGCCCCACTGAGGATTGTCGGGGTGACCTGCAGACAAAGCCAGAAGACTGAAATGAGGACCCTCAGATGGGGGGAGGAGCCGGGGTGGTGGGGTGCTCGGGGTGGCCAGTGGGAGGGGAGAGACCGGCAGGTAAGCAGGTGTGGCGAGAGGTGGGAACCAGAGACCCGCCTTTCAGCAGGAGCAGTTCTTGGGGTTCCCCAGAGGCGTGATCAAGAGGGCGAGGGGTTCTCCGGGGACGAGGAGGGGAGCTGGGCTTTGCAGTGAGTGGCTGAGAGAGCAGCACCCCAGAAGCAGAGCAGGCTCTTGGGGAGCCGGCTGAAACGGGGCGCACAGCCCTGCAGCCAGTGCGGGCACCTCCCCAGGTGCACGCCTGCATGGAGGACGCCAACCCAGGCGAAATTTAAAATGCAACACCAGCTCCTTCAAAGCAGAAGGCGAAGGCAGCGGTCTGTGTAGAGACAGACTCTACGCTGAAGACCTGGGGGCCGCTGTTTTGTTCAGACATGGTGCATAATGGTTGCCTGTTGCCCTGGGTAAGCTGCAGTTTCACTTCATCCCCTGCCCTGCTGGAGCTGCAGCAAGAAGCAGAGCTTGACGGGAGCTCCCGAGGCTGTGAGGTGGGCGTGGACCCACCAGAGCTGGACGCTGTTTGCACCTAGGCAGCACTTGCGAGGGATAGGCTCCCTTCAGCAAGCTCTGAAACAGACCAGCCCAGCGGTCCTCTGAAATGGGAGCCGTGAGCACCGTTCCCATTGACAGACGGGAAGCCCAGGATGTGGGCACGTGGAGTAACTTGCTCACGGCCACCGCTGGCTGCGGAAGAGCCCAGGCAGCAGGGCTCCAGGGCCCACACCCCACACCGCTATGGCGGGCCACCGGTATGCAGCATACTCCAGAGGCCAGTGACTGCCAGACAACTCGTGTCTCCCCAAGGATTTCCTGTTGTATCGATTTGGACTTTCCCACGGCACGTGGCAACTTCAAACTCACACTAGCTGAAGCAAACACAAGCGAAAAAACAAAAACCAAAAAAACTCCCAAGAAAATAAAAAGATCAAGTTGATTCACCAAGGCATGCTTCAGGCATGGCTGGATCCAGCAGTCCAGGAGAAGTAATGAGATGTTGTAGCACCACTCCTCTCTCTTCTCTTTCCTCCTCCTCTCTCCCACCCCACCCCAATGATGCCATGGAAACTTTCCTCTAATTTTCTCCTACCCCCTCGCTCTGCTGCCCTCAATGTTGGCTTCATTTGGGCTGGTAAGACTGGCTCCCAGTTATCTAAGCTTCTAGCACCCCCTGGGTAGAATCCCAGGAAAGAGCGCAGCCCCACATCCCCTTAAGGTCTGGCCCCGATGCCAGGTGGGAACCCCAGGATCTCGGTGAGGACCCCGGGGCACTCACCCAGGGCACGCAACACCGTGGCCGCCTCACCCGTGCCCCCCCCATCCCCCAGAGTGGTGAGCAGCTGGATCGAGAAGCGCAAGGTGCAGTCTGAGAAGGCCAACCTGATGATCCTCTTTGACAAGTACCTGCCCACCTGCCTGGACAAGCTGCGGGTGGGGTTCAAGAAGATCACGCCGGTCCCCGAGATCACGGTCATCCAGACTATCTTGTACCTGCTGGAGTGCCTGCTGACGGAGAAGAGCGCCCCGCCCGACTCCCCCAAAGAGCTGTACGAGCTCTACTTCGTGTTTGCCTGCTTCTGGGCCTTCGGCGGGGCCATGTTCCAGGACCAGGTGACCGGCGTGGGGGCGGGGAGGGGGCCGGCGCGGGGGTCTCCTGCAGCCGCTGAGCCGCCCTGTTTCGGTCGCCGTTCCTTCTGTAACAGCTCGTGGATTATCGAGTGGAATTCAGCAGATGGTGGATCAACGAATTCAAGACCATCAAGTTCCCCTCGCAGGGGACCATCTTCGACTACTACATAGACCCCGACACCAAGAAGTTCCTGCCGTGGACGGACAAGGTGCCCTCCTTCGAGCTGGACCCTGACGTCCCCCTGCAGGTACGTCCCCCAGCCGCGAGGCACTGACCGCGGGCCAGGGCTCGGCCCCGCCCACGCTCTGGACCGTCAGGGTAGGGCCTGAGGGAGACGCGGGGTGAGGACACTGCCCGGGGCTGCCAGGGTGCCGCGGGGGAAGTGGTCAGGCCCCGCGGCCCTCCCGCAGGCCTCCCTGGTGCACACCACCGAAACCATCCGCATCCGCTACTTCATGGACTTGCTCATGGAGAAGTCGTGGCCCGTGATGCTGGTGGGGAACGCGGGCACCGGCAAGTCGGTGCTGATGGGGGACAAGCTGGAAAACCTGAGCACCGACGAATACCTGGTGCAGGCCGTGCCCTTCAACTTCTACACCACTTCGGCCATGCTGCAAGGTGAGTTGTCGCAGGCGGCAGGTGCAGGGTGGGCGGGGCCAGGAGCAGCAGGCAAGGTAGAATGGGGCTAAGTGGTAGTGGGCGTGGCAAGGACCGTGGGTGGGGCCAATTGGTAGTGGGCGGGGCCAAGAGAAGAAACAGGGCCAAGGGAGGGGTAGGGCCGAGAACAGGGAATGGGTCAAGAGCAGGGGGCGGGGTCAAGGGCAGGAGACATGGCCAGGGGCAGGGGGTGGGGCCAGGGGCAGTGTGGGGACAGGGCCCAGAGCAACAGGCAGGGTAGGATGGGGCTAAGTGGTAGAGGGCATGGCCAAGTGCAGTGGGTGGGGCCAATTGGTAGTGGGCGGGGCCAAGGGTAGAACCGGCACCAAGGGAGGGGCGGGGCCGAGAACGGGAATGGGTCAAGAGCAGGGGGCGGGGTCAAGGAAGGAGGCGTGGCCAGGAACAGGGGGTGGGGCCAGGGGCCGTGTGGCCGCAGGGCCTAGAGCAACAGGCAGGGTAGGATGGGGCCAAGAGGTGGTGGGCGGGGCCAAGAGAGGGGGCAGGGCCGAGAACAGGGAGGGGTCAAGGGCAGGGGCGGGGCCAATCACGGGGCGGGGCCAAGAGCAGGGGGCGGGCCTGAGACGGGAGCTTGGTGGTGGCTCTAGGGGTTCTGGAGAAGCCGCTGGAGAAGAAATCAGGGCGGAACTACGGGCCACCTGGCACCAAGAAGCTGATCTACTTCATCGACGACATGAACATGCCCGAGGTGGACAAGTACGGGACCGTGGCCCCGCACACCCTCATCCGGCAGCACATGGACCACGGGCACTGGTGCGTGGCAGGGGCGGGGCGGCGCGAGCATCCTCCCGGCCGCGAACACTCCTGAGCGCCGCTGGGCCCGCTGGCCCACGCCCCAGCCCGCCGGGCCGCCCTCGGACCGCGACACCTGTCAGTTTGCTCTGTTCCACGTGGAGGCATCACTGCCGGGGAGGGCGGGTGGCGCCCCCACATGGCGGTCTCCCCCCAGGTACGACAGACAGAAGCTGACGCTCAAGGACGTCCACAACTGTCAATACGTGGCCTGCATGAACCCCACTTCCGGGTCCTTCACCATCGACCCCCGGCTCCAGGTCAGCAGAGGTCGGGCTCATTTCGGCTGGCTGCCCAGGCCGGGAGGTGGACGCTTTGGTCAGGGGTGCGAGCCTCTCGGGGCTCCCAGGCTTCCAGAAAGCGTCAGGAACGCCTGGAGGCCCAGGGATGCTGAGAAGCTAGCCAGGCCCGGGCCCCAGAGAGCTGCCAATTCCAGCCAGGGCGATGCAGACGCCTGGCGAGTCTGGATCCCAGACACACAGAAGCCCAGCGTGGTGTGTCAGGTCTGCGCGGCCTCATCCTGTGCAGACTCACTTTAAAAAAAAAAAAAAGATGTATTTATTTATGCACACAAGAGCTGGGGTGCAGGCCAGAGGTGCAGGGGGTGAGAGGAGTCACCAGGGACAGAGTGGGGAGCAGAACAGGCAGATAGACTGAAACACACTGCTGAGGGGAGCAGCGGGGAGGCAGGAGAGGTCTGCTGCGCCTGTGGGTCCCCTCCCTGGCCGGGGATCGAACTCGCGCTGTGGCAGTGGCCACAGATGCTTCACAGTGCGGCGCTCAACCCACTGCGCCACCAGGGAGGCCCCAGACTCACTTTTATTTGAAAGTTTCTTGTGCTGGTCTGGAAGTCGCCCTCGACAGGCACCCTGTCCATCTGCACTGCCCAGGCCAGACCCCCCCTCGGTCATCTCAGCAGAGGGCACACACGAAGCTCTGCACCTGGGCTCTTGCCGCCCTCAGCGGTTTTCTCACCAGCACAAAGGAAAGGCGGCGGTTGCAGAGATGGGGCATTTAATAGCTTGAGCATGCACGGGGTGCAAGGAGGGAGCTGTCCACGCCGGTCCAGCTTCGTCAGGCAGCGGGGACAGAGCCAGCTCACCCGGGGGGCACCCCCGCGCCAGTCCGGGCGCCCGACGGGTCTGTGCTTGTTCCGACAGCGGCACTTCTGCGTGTTTGCCGTGAGCTTCCCGGGCCAGGAGGCCCTCACGACCATCTACAACACCATCCTGGCCCAGCACCTGGCCTACCGCTCAGTGCCCATGGCGGTGCAGAGGCTGAGCAGCCAGCTGGTGGCCTCCGCCCTGGGTAAGCCGCCCGCCCGCCTCTGCCCTCCTGGCGCTCAGACCCGCTTGATGGAGCCGGTGGCGGCATCGTGTGCTCCCCCGGCGGATGTTTTACTTATACTTTTAAATCAATATATTTTAAATGATGCCGGGTTATAACGAGAGCTACTGAGAGACCCAGTGGCTTCGGGAGGCGGAGGCAGAAGCGGCAGAAGCGTGCACGCAGAAGCAGCTGCACGGCATCGAGCCGCGAGCTTCCTCTTCTCGGCGTGTAGATTCTTCACTCGAACTGTCACCATCTCACGGTCCATTTGCTTGAGAGACTGTGCTCTCGGCTCGGCACCTCCCGGGCCATTAGGACAGGAATCGATGTCTTCTTCTCTCGCCAGCCCTGCATCAGAAAGTGGCAGCGACGTTCCTCCCCACAGCCATTAAGTTCCATTACGTCTTCAACCTGAGGGATCTCTCCAACATCTTCCAGGTACTGCTCGCCGAGCTCCCTCGGGCCGCCTCCTGGCCAAGCCGCTGGTGCCCTCCCCTCTGCCTCTCCCAGGAGAGACGTAAAGTGACCTGTGGGTGGACAGCGGCCGGGATGAAGGCGATGACGGTGGTGGTGGTGGTGATGATGGTGACAGTGATGGTGGTGATGGGATGAAGGTGGCCATGGTGACAGTGATCAGTGCTGGGGATGGGGACCGTGGCGGTGAGGAAGAGCATGAGTGGTGGTCCCCCGTTCACTGGCTGACTGAGCTCCTGCTCTGCCCATACGCACAAGAGGCTCATGGCTGGGTCGCAGGCCAGGTCACACCCGGCTCCTCCCACTTCCGCTTTAGCTCAGAGGCCCCGAGCCCCTCCACTGCCCACACCCACCTCACTGCCCAGCTGTGCCACCGGCCACTATAACCGCCTGTGGCCGTCCAGCCGGTCACACCTCCTCTGGAATGCAGACTCGGAAGGCGGGTCCGTCCCCAGAGCCCGGGAGAGTGTCGGGAAACAGCAGACACTCGCCAAGCACCTGCCGGACTGCCCGGGGCCGCGCGGTCAGCGAGCGGCCAGGCCTGGACGCAGGGGGGCCTGCTGCAGAGCCCACGCCGGAAGCCATGCTCTGGCCCTTGCCGGTGTACCGCATCAGCCTCACCTGTCCCTTCTGCGCCGTGCACCCCTCGGGTGGGGCCTGACGCTCCCACGTCTCTGCACATCTCACGGCCCTGGGGGCCTGTGGCCTCCCTGCCTGCAGGGCTCGGTCCCCACAGCGCGGCGGCTCGGCCAGGGCCGTGCTCCGTCCTGCTCACGGCCCCGGCAGCCCCCAACCTGCGCTCCTGACCGCCCACGTCCCGGCAGGGCCTCTTGTTCTCCACGGCAGAGGTCCTGAAGGCCCCGCTGGACCTTGCCCGCCTCTGGCTGCATGAAGCCGAGCGCGTGTATGGCGACAAGATGGTGGACGAGAAGGACCAGGACACACTGCGCAGGGTCACCATCGCGTCCACCAAGAAGTTCTTCGACGTGAGTGCGGCCTCCCGCCCTGCTGCCCAGCCAGAGGGGGCGGCCAGGGGTGGGGAAGGGAGGCCCGCAGGGACTGGCCGCCAGGGTGGTGTCGGCAGCAGAGCCAGCCCGGGGCCTCCCCGGTGGCGCAGCGGATTGCGCGCCGCACCATGAAGCATCCGCAGCCACTGCAGCGCGAGTTCGATCCCCGGCCAGGGAGGGACCCACAGGGCGCAGCAGACCTCTCCTGCCTCCCGCTGCTCCCTCAGCAGTGTGTTTCAGTCCATCTGCCTGTTCTGCTCCCCGCTCTGTCTCTGGTGGCTCCTCTCACCCCCTGCACCTCTGGCCTGCACCCCAGTGCCAGGAAGCGTGGGCTCGTAACCCTGCCGTGTGTCCGGCTTTCCCGGACAGAGAGCCCCTCTTGTCTGCCAGTTCACGCAGCCGCGCCGATCAGAACACCAGGGAGCCCTCCCGGCGGCTGCCAGGCCCCGGCCACAGGGGCATGGGCACCGGAGTCCGGGCCCGCGCCTCAAGCCCGTCTCTCGCTGCCAGGACCTCGGCGAAGAGCTCCTGTTCGCCAGACCGAACATCTTCTGCCACTTCGCGCAAGGCATCGGCGACCCCAAGTACCTGTCGGTGACGGACATGGCGCAGCTGAACAAGCTGCTGGTGGAGGTGCTGGACAGCTACAATGAGGTCAACGCCGTGATGAACCTGGTGCGGGCCGGCCGCCGGGGCATCGTGGCCGGGGCTGGTGGCGGGGCCGTCCCGCGCTCGGAGGCAGCCGCCACGGCCTGTCTGCGTCACAGGTGCTGTTTGAAGACGCGGTGGCCCACATCTGCCGCATCAACCGCATCCTGGAGTCTCCCCGCGGCAACGCCCTGCTGGTGGGGGTGGGCGGCAGTGGCAAGCAGAGCCTGTCGCGCCTGGCCGCCTTCATCAGCGCCCTGGACGTCTTCCAGATCACCCTCAAGAAGGGCTACGGGATCCCGGACCTCAAGGTGCGCGGCGGGCGGCTTCCTCCCATTGCCGAGGAGCCCGGGGCTGGACGGCCGTCGGGTCTTTGTCCAGGACGCGTCCCCCCAGCGCCCGCACCACGTGTCACAGCCAGAGGGGCCTCTGCCCGCTCTGGGCTCAGCCTAGAGCAGCCAGGGGGGCTTGGCGCTGCACAGCCGGGGGCTTGGTGCTGGACAGCCGGGGGGCTCGGTGCTGGACAGCCGGGGGGGCTCAGTGCTGGACAGCCGGGGAGCTTGGTGCTGGACAGCAGGGGGGCTTGGTGCTGCACAGCCATGGGGTTTGGTGCTGGACAGCCAGGTCGGTGGCCCCCGGGCACGGCTCCTAGGACGCTGTCCTCCAGGCGTCCCCAGGGCCTGGGCCTGAGCGTGCCCTCCTGTGTCCAGCTGGACCTGAGCGCCCAGTACATCAAGTCAGCGGTGAAGAACGTGCCGTCGGTGTTCCTGATGACGGACTCACAGGTGGCTGAGGAGCAGTTCCTGGTGCTGATCAACGACCTGCTGGCCTCGGGCGAGATCCCGGGGCTCTTCACGGACGATGACGTGGAGAACATCCTGACCTCCATGCGGCCGCAGGTCAAGTCGCTCGGCCTGAACGACTCCCGGGAGATGTGCTGGAAGTTCTTCATCGAGAAAGTGCGCCGGCAGCTGAAGGTGGGCGTCTCCGTCACAGGTGCCCCGGCTGGGCCGCCTCGCCTCGGTGCGGGGGCCTCTGCTTCCAGGGCACGGGCTCCCCGGAGCACGCTCGCGCCCCACCCCGGCCTCGGCGCTCGGCTGGGCCTGCTCCTTCTCTCCCTCCGCCTTGGCGTCCAGTCCGGTCACCTAGCCACCGGGGCCCTCCAGTCCCCGCCACTAACTTTAGCCCTGAGAGGCGAACCAAGGGCGCTGCCCCCTCTCCTACCCAAGTGGTGGCACGGCCCAGGCGCTGCAGCTGGCCCGGGGCCGGTGAGTGCTCCCCGGCTCTTCTGCAGCTGAGCTGGGCTGGCGAGGGCGAGGCGTCCATGAGAAGCTTGCTTCCAGCTCAGCCGGAGCCCCGGCCTGCCGTGGGGGTCAGCCACCCCCTGGGCCCTGGAGGAGGCTGCGTGGCTCTGGGCATTGTCAGCACGCAGATCGAGGGGGCTCCTGGGCCCCCAAGCCTGCACGCTCTATGTGCATTCTGCACCAAGACAAAGCCCTCTGGGAGTGCAGGGACTTCAGCGGGGCCGTGTACAGAGGAGACAAGAAAGGGGAATCGCGTCTCAGTAGAAGCTACCTCCCCCGCGGGCAGACCCCAGCACAATGGGGGGGGCCGACGCAGGGCCCCCGAGGCCCGAAAGCCGGACCCACGTCTCAGGCACCTTCTGGGGGACGCCGGGAAGGGGCAGGAGGTGCAGGGCACATCGGGACAGAAGAGCCGAATCGGAGTACAAACCAAGGTCTCGGCCGCCACTGCCGGGGTCCCCGGGGCCTCTCCCCACGTCTCTTCCAAGCGTCCACTTCGTGTCCCCAAGTCCCTGGTGCAAGTCCCAGGCCGGGAGCCAGCACGTTCCTCCTTCACACGCCTCTGCCCCGCGTGCCCCTCCAGGCCTCTCCGGGGCCTCCGTGGCTTCTTCAGCTTCTCCTTTGCCCTCAGCTCCACCCTCACTGGTGGGGCCGGGAATCTGGGCGCTCCCGTGTCAGGCAGACGGCACTGTCCGGCCCCGGCGCTGCTGCCAGGATGGCAGATGGCGGCCTTCCCTGCTCGGGCCTCGCCTGCCCCCCGGAGGCTCACTGCCCACTCCGTCCTCACCCACCCTTTGTGGGGCCATGTCAGGCAGGCCTGGAGTGCATCTGCCGAGTGAGTCCTGAGCGTAGCTGAGCTCTGCCTGACATTGCGGGACAAGCTTCAGACCAGGAGCCGGAAGGGCTCGCAGACCCGGGAGAGACAGCAGGTGGAGCGTGCTGCGTCCCGTGGGGCTGCCCACTCAGCACCCTGGAGTACCTGGATGCTGCCCTCGCGTGTACACACATGCACACGTGTGCACACATGCACGTGATGTTTTCATGTGTGCACACTGCACGTGTGCGCGTGCACACTGGTGTTCACACACATTTGCATGCACATTTGCACACACGAGCACCCTGTGTCCCGCGTCCAGGTGATCCTGTGCTTCTCCCCCGTGGGCTCCATCCTGCGAGTGCGGGCACGGAAATTCCCCGCCGTGGTCAACTGCACAGCCATTGACTGGTTTCACGAGTGGCCGGAGGATGCCCTGGTGTCCGTCAGCGCCCGCTTCCTGGAGGACACGGAGGGGATCCAGGTGGGTCCCAGGTTCCCAGCTTCCTCGGCCACCGCCCTGTGAGCGGGGAGGACCGGCCGCCCGTCTGGGGAGGGGGACGCTCGTCCACCCAGGACCGGGCCAGGCAGGGCGCTGGCCGTCGGAGAAAACGGCACACGTGAGCCGTGGGCAGGGCGGGCTGTTGCCGGGTGGCCCCGCGTGACCGTGCGGGGGCAGCACCTTGGGGTCTGCCGAGGGTCTCTGGTGCCCCCCGTGGCTCCCCGCGGCCGGCAGCTTCCTGCTCCCCAGGCCCGCCGGGGCAGCGGGATGGACAGCCAGTCTTGCTCTTGCAGCCAGAAGTCAAGGCCTCCATCAGCCTCTTCATGTCCTACGTGCACACAACCGTCAACGAGATGTCCAAGGTGTACCTGGCCACCGAGAGGCGCTACAACTACACCACGCCCAAAACCTTCCTGGAGCTCATCAAGCTCTACCAGAACCTACTGGCCAAGAAGAGGATGGAGCTGGTGGCCAAGATCGAGAGGCTGGAGAACGGGCTGATGAAGCTGCAAAGCACCGCGTCCCAGGTGGGCCGCGCCCGCGCAGAACCCCGTGCCCACTGCTGAGACGCGCGCCGTCTGGTGCCGTCCTGGCCTCCCGTCCACACGGCCCACCAGAGACGTCTCCGAGGGGGCCCGAGGAACCAGAGTCGGCAGGGCCAGGCCTGTCGGGGGATCCCAGGAAGGTCCATGGAGCCCCCTCCTGCCCAGACAGCTCCCCCAGCCCGCGGCCCTGTCCCCTTGGTGGGAATTACCTTCCAGACAGTCCTGGACATGGTGGCTGAGCCCCTGCCCACTGGGCAGCCCTGCCACTCCCCAGCACACCTCCCCCTGGCCAGGCCTGTGCCCCACAAGTGCTCCCGTCCCCACGGTCTCCCCACAGCACTCTCTGAGCAACAGTACGCGTCTTACACCTGCCAGCTGTGCACACAGCTGGCGCTCAATACGTGCACGTCTAAGGGAATCACGGCTTGGCTCAACCCCGGGCCCTCGCATGCCTGGGCGAGCTGGGGGAGTGGGGGGTGGCGGTCCGGCCCAGCTTACGCATCCTGGCACCTCCCCCCAGGTGGACGATTTGAAGGCCAAGCTGGCCGTCCAGGAGGCCGACCTGAAGCAGAAGAACGAGAACGCGGACAAGCTGATCCAGGTGGTGGGCGTGGAGACCGAGAAGGTCAGCAAGGAGAAAGCCATCGCGGACGAGGAGGAGGTCAAGGTGGAGGTCATCAACAAGGTAGGGGCCGGCTAGAACAGGTCCTGGGCCCCCCCCTCCCGCTCCCCGCCCGGGCCCCGATGGCAGCGGCTCCCACACGGGCCAGCTCAGAAGTGGCCATGTAGAGAGATGCCAGCTGGGGACACGCCCCTCGAGCACCCCCAGACCTGGCAGGACGTGCAGGTTCTTGGGGCTCCACCCAGAGCCGTTTTGTGGCCCCAGAGCCCCAGACACAGGAGCCCGGCCGGGGCTCCTGCCTGAAGACCCCTCTCCCCGTGTGCCTCGGAAGAGGCGGCTCAGGGCGTCCGGCAGGGGCTGCCGCCCTGGAGGGCAGGGCCGCACGCAGGGAGCACTTGGGGGGCCAGCAGGGCCTCTGGGCCTTGGACTGGGGGATGCTGAGACCCCGCCCAGCCTGCTCCGTTCCCCGGTAGCCTGCTGGGCAGACGGGAGCTGAGGCTCAGCGGGGTGGGCAGCTCGCCCGGAGCCTCAACTAACAGAGGCCCGACCCGCACCCTGAGCGCTGACCCTCGTCATCATGCAGCCCACCCGCCCCAGACGCGGCCGGCTCGGGACACTCCGGAGCCGAGGCTGCTTAGCAGCTCCCACGCCCGTGCCTCTGCCACGTCCGCCTCGTCCCCGAAGCGGGGAGTGGCCTGGGTTCTCGTGGCCCTTTGCCCTGGTGGGGCCTGCGAGGACAGACGCAGAGCACCCCCTCCTGTGCGCGCTCCCTCCGGGGCCCCTCGCCGCCCCTCTCCGTTGTCAGGCTCGCTGCTCTGGGCTGGGGGCTCCGGGCCCCAGGGCTCTGCTGGCCGAGGAGAGGGCTGCAGGGCGTCTTCTGACAGCCCCGGGAGGGGTGGACACGTGCGTGCGTGAGCGAGGGGGGATGCGTGCAGGAGGGAGGTGGCCTTACTTAAAGGGAAGGGGGGGACGCGCTGTTCCCCCAAGTGGCTCCTGGCATCACCAGGGCCTCACTCCAGCGGGGTGGCCGCGGACCCCCTCCGGGTCTGGAGACGCGGCCGACACAAGGAATATCCCCGTGTCTGAGCCCCAAGTCAGCCGACGACCCTGCCCCCACCCGAGTGATGGAATGGGGGGACCTGGGGGGCCAGGAGGGTGTGAGGTGTGAGCAGAGCTGCCGCCCCAGGAGGCAGAGCCCCCAGCTCCGACCTGCAGGGCGCCCCGGGCCTCCTCACTCCCCCCACCGCCCCCGGCTCCCCAACATACCTCCCTGGGGCCCTGCATGGCGCTCCTGTCCGCCCTCCCTGCAGAACGTCACCGAGAAGCAGAAAGCCTGTGAGACCGACCTGGCCAAGGCAGAGCCGGCCCTGCTGGCCGCGCAGGAGGCGCTGGACACGCTGAACAAGGTGAGGGAGGACGGAGCCGCGGCGGCCGCGCGGGGAGGCTCGGGGCATGCTCCGGGCCGGCGGACTCCCCGGGCCACGTCCTGCCGTCTGCAGAACAACCTGACGGAGCTCAAGTCCTTCGGGTCACCGCCGGACGCCGTGGTCAACGTCACGGCCGCCGTCATGATCCTGACGGCGCCCGGGGGCAAGATCCCCAAGGACAAGAGCTGGAAAGCCGCCAAGATCATGATGGGCAAGGTGGACACCTTCCTGGACTCGCTGAAGAAGTTCGACAAGGAGCACATCCCCGAGGCCTGCCTGAAGGCCTTCAAGTGAGTCATGGCCTTCTCCGGCCCTCCCCGGGGCGGCCGGGAGCCCCCAGTGCTGCTCGGGCTGTCGGGGTACAGGAGCCGGTGACCCTCGGCCTCCCCGACCTGCAGGTGCCCCTGCCCCACACCGCCCTTTGGGGCACCCAGCATGGGCCCCTCGGGCCCACCTGGCTCAGGGAAGCCAGCCAGGGCCCAGCTGCATAGTGCATCACTAGGTCCGCATGTGTGCCCGTGCATGTACATGTGTGCATGCACATGTGTGCACGCACCTATATGTACAGGTGTGCGCATCCGTGTGTACATGTTTGAGCGCCTTGTGTGTGCATTCGTGCACGTGTGTGTGTGCATGCACGTGCGTGTGTTTGTGCTTGCACGTGCGTGCACCTGCATGTGCATGTACGTGTGCATGTGTGTATAGCTTTGTGCATGTGTGCACGTGCACACATGCGCATGTGCCTTGTGTGTTTTGTGTGTATTGTGCATGTGTGTACATGTGTGTGACGTGTGTGTGTGCGTGTGTGCGCTGTGTGCCTGTGTGTGCATTTTTGTGTGTGTGACATGTACATGTGTATGTGTGTGCGCTGTGTGCCTGTGTGTGCGTTTTTGTGTGTGCCTGTGTGTGCATTTTTGTGTGTGCATGTGTGCATGCGTATGTACGCACGTGGTGTTGCCTCTGGGGCTGGGGCCTGGGAGGGCGTGAGGGCCCACAAGCCGGCCCCTGCCTTGTAAGTGTTCCCTGGGAGCGCCCTGCCCCACCTCCTGCCTCCCGGCCCTGCCGGAACTGCCGGGCGCCCACGGCAGGGTCTGCACGGTGCCGGCCGGGACCCCAGCCTCGCCCAGCCGCCGCCTGCAGGTTGGCGCTGCATAAGCACGGCAGCTTGACATCTGGAGAACGGGCACATCCACCCATAGACGTCAGCCCTTAGACGTCCGTGCTTTGCGGTCTGTGCAAAGCTTCCCCCACGGCCGAGCTGACGCCGAAAACCTGTCCCGGCTTATTCTGCTGTCGCTTTTTATGTAACGCTGTGGGGGGAGAATCCCAGCGCCGTGGCGCTCCCCAGCCTGGATTTCACTGCCATGTAATCTCACTGCCGTGACCAGCCCCCAGGGCACCGGCCTCTGCCCGAGTGTTCCCCCCGGCCGCCCCAGTCTCTGGGCCACCCCGGCCCCAGCGTGGCCTGCTCTTCTGCCAGCAGCCCCAGCAGAGCACACTCACCCAGGGGGCCGTGTCCCCCCAAGCTCAGCCGGCGCCTGGCGTGGCCCGTGGGGAATCTCTGCAAACTCGCCCACGGGGCGGTCCCAGCACCGGCTGCTGCTCCTGCAGCGTGTGACTCACCACCGGTTTTCACATCTGGTAACGGGGAAGACAGTGCGCCCCTCGGCGAGTGCCGACCTCACTCCTGCAGCCACCCCCGCGGCCCGTGCCCGGCCCCACTGGATCCCCGGCCCCAGCACTCTTTGCCGAGCCTGGGCTGGCCCCGCCGCCGCGGTGCCGTCTGTGCCCCGGCTCCCTGCACCCCTCTCTCACCCCGGCCTGCTTCAGCCGTGTCTCCCAGAGGCACGATGGCCGAGAGGCATCTGCTGAGCCTCCATCCATGGCCGCTTTATTTATTTTTTTCTCCAAAGAGTTTATTTATTCATGCACACAAGAGCCGGGGCACAGGCCAGAGACGTGGGGGTGAGAGGAGTCACCAGGGACAGAGTGGGGAGCAGAACAGGCAGACGGACTGAAACACACTGCTGAGGGGAGCAGCGGGGAGGCAGGAGAGGTCTGCTGCGCCCTGGGGGTCCCTCCCTGGCCGGGGATCGAACTCGCGCTGCAGTGGCTGCGGAAGCCCCACAGTGCGGCGCTCAGCCCCTTGCACCACCAGGGAGGCCTGGATCGGCTGCTTTATTCAGCCGCCAGAGGGGCGCCGGTGGGCCGGGTCTGGGCTGCTGTGAGAGGCGCTGTGGACATGGGCATGCCAAGATCTTCCGGTCCACGCCCTCGTGGCTTTTGGGTGGGTACCGAGCAATGGTGCTGCAGGCCCGGGGGTCCCCTCTGTATCGCTCCTACAAGGCCGGGCAGCAGCGGGCAGCAGCCAGCCTCCCCACGCCCAGACGGCCTCGCTGCCAGCCTCTCTGGCTCTCTGCCACTCAGAGTGCGAGGTCCGCTCTCGCTATGGGGTGGCCTCTCGCTATGGGGTGGCCTGCCTGGTGCTTCTCGAGTGCCCATGGCACCTGCCAGTCTTCGGGGCAGTGCCAGTTTTAGGCCTTCTGCCCTTCCAGGGGTGCCAGTTTCTAGAGCGTCTAAAAGCAGCCGTGACCTTTTCCCGCGTCACTGTCAGCCTTTGCAGCCCTGGCCTCCAGGTGGCGACCGGGGGGCCGGGCACCTGGGGGTGCGAACGGGGCGGGAGCTCTGGGTCGCCCCGTGTGAGCTGTGCCCTTGGGGGACGGGCAGCCTCTCAGCGCCCGTGGCAGGGAGCTGATGCCCAAGGCCCAGCCTACACCACGTGGTGGAGACTCGGAGCATTTAACTGAGCAGCTAACCAGGCGCCAGGACGTGCTGGAACATTCTAGCACACGGGCGTCTGTTAACCACGGCTTCGCACGCTCCCCCGACGTGCGCTGCAGGGACCAGCGCTCTGGGCTTTTCCTTCTGTGATTACAGTCCGACGCGCGGGCTTGGCGGGTGGGCACTGCGGGATCCCGCCCGCCCGGCCAGCGCCCGTCCCTCCCCAGGCCCTACCAGGGGAACCCGACCTTCGACCCCGAGTTCATCCGCTCCAAGTCCACAGCCGCGGCGGGGCTGTGCTCCTGGTGCATCAACATCGTGCGCTTCTACGAGGTGTACTGTGACGTGGCGCCCAAGCGGCTGGCCCTGGAGGAGGCCAACGCGGAGCTGGCCGAGGCGCAGGACAAGCTGTCACGCATCAAAAACAAGATCGCCGTAAGCGGCGCGTCCCGTGGACGCGGGCTGCGGTCGGCAGCGGGAGGAGGCGACGGGGCCGCAGCCTGGGGCCCGGCCACTTTCTCACGGCCCTGCCTGACCTCTCGTCCGTCCAGGAGCTCAACGCCAACCTAAGCAACCTGACCTCTGCGTTCGAAAAGGCCACGGCGGAGAAGATCCGGTGCCAGCAGGAGGCGGACGCCACCAACAGGGTGATCTCCTTGGCCAACAGGTAGGCCCCCCCCCAGCCCCCGGCCAGCCCCGCCCAGCACACGTGCTGTGGGGTGCCGGCTTCGGGCGCTCCTGCCCGTGGCCGCCCGCGGCTGGCCGGTGCGCGTGGCCCTGGGCGGCGGGCCGAGCAGGCCGGGCCGCGTCTGCCTGGTTGGATTCTCCGGCAGCCGCATGGCCACGGCACCAAGAAATGGAGGGAGCAGACTGGGCCGTGTGCTTTTTTGAGCCGAATTCGCCCGTTCCAACACGCGCCGGCCGTGAGAACTTCCCAGATGTTTCAGGCCGTGTCCAGCTCCTGTCCTCGGGGTCCTGCATGTCCACAGCTGCTGGACCCACCTGGGCTGGGGCTCCTGGCGCGGCTGCCCTGCGCCCAGCTGGCCTTTCAGCTCTTCTCCTGTTTTCTCAGGGTGGGTGGGGCCTGGCCGGGGTGGGGACGGCTGGCGTCTGGGGGTTCTCCCCTCCCCAATGGCCCACCAGTGCGATGTGGGGACGGCTGATGCGGGGAGGTGCCCGCGCCCAAGTGGCCCCAGTGGGCTTTGAGCGACTTCCCGAACTTGCCAAGAAGCCGAGGTGGGCTTTGGGGCCGGCCCATGCGGGCTGCTCGGAGACCCCAAGGCTGGCCTTTAGCGGACATGCCCACACCCTGGGTCTGCGCACGCCGCAGCCCCGCGCCCACTCTCCTCTGGAAGCCCCGGTGTCTTGTGGCCACTACCCAGTTCCACCTCTGTCAGGTGGAGCCTGTGGCCAGTGGCGTCCAGGCAGTGACCTCAGTGGAGGGCGAGCTAACAGCACCGGCTGGAGGGAGAGGAGTCGGCGCTCCCAGCCGCCTCCCCTCAAGCTTCTGTTTTCTTTATTTTTAAAAAATTTATTTATTTATGCACACAAGAACTGGGGTACAGGCCAGAGGTGTGGGGGGTAAGAAGATTCGCCGGATACAGACTGGGGACCAGAACAGGCAGATGGACTGAAATACACTGTTGGGGGGAGCAGCGGGCGAGGCAGGAGAGGTCTGCTGCGCCCTGTGGGTCCCTCCCTGGCTGGGGATCGAACTCGTGCTGCAGCGGCTGCGGATGCTTCGTAGTGCTGAGACCTAATCCCTAGCACCTCCAGGGAGGCCCGAGCTTCTGTTTTCAAAACCCCCCTTGGGCCCTCCCTGGTGGCGCAAGGGGTTAAACACCACACTGAGAAGTGTCCGCAGCCACTGCAGCACGAGTTCGATGCCCGGCCAGGGAGGGGACCCACAGGGCGCAGCAGACCTCTCCTGCCTCCCCGCTGCTCCCCTCAGCAGTGTGTTTCAGTCCCTCTGCCTGTTCTGCTCCCCGCTCTGTCTCTGGTGCATCCTCTCACCTCCAGTGACTCTGGCCTGCACCCCAGTGCTTGTGTGCATGAATAAATCAATCTTTAAAAAACAAAACACCCCAAAGCAGCGAGCTACTGAGCCCCAGGCCAGGATGGAGGGAGGCTGAGGCTGGGGGTGCCCTCTTCCCCGCCCGGGGGCCCAGCTGCAGGCTCCTTCCGGGCCCCAGACCTCCTGTCCCCCCTAGGCTGGTCGGAGGGCTGGCGTCGGAGAACGTCCGCTGGGCCGAGTCGGTGGAGAACTTCAAATGCCAGGGCATCACCCTGTGCGGGGACGTCCTGCTCATCTCTGCCTTTGTCTCCTACGTGGGCTACTTCACCAAGAAATACCGCAACGAGCTGATGGAGAAGTTCTGGGTTCCTTATGTAAACAAGCTCAAGGTAACCGGGAGGCTGGGTCCCTCACTCGGGAGATCTGGGGAGGCCCCAGCGGCGCAGGCCAGCCCAAGGTCACCGGCTCCCGGCCCAGTCGCCACCTGGCCCAGTCGCCACCTGCTGTGTCGGGGCGAGGCGGACGGCAGTCCCCTCCCAGTCCCCCCCAGTCCCCCGCCCATCCCCCACTGGCCTCCGAGCTGCAGCCTGTGCAGAGCCGTCAGGCCCCACCCTGCCCCCAGGTCCCCATCCCCATCACCAAGGGCCTGGACCCCTTGAGCCTGCTGACGGACGACGCAGACGTGGCCACCTGGAACAACCAGGGTCTCCCCAGCGATCGCATGTCCACGGAGAACGCCACCATCCTGTGCAGCACCGAGCGGTGGCCGCTGATCGTGGATGCGCAGCTGCAGGGCATCAAGTGGATCAAGAACAAATATGGCGACAGCCTGAAGGCCATCCGCCTGGGGCAGAAGAGGTGGGCGGCCGGGCCGGGGCGGCGGCTCCTCCTGCCTTCCTGGCCTCCAGCACCGGCCCACGATGGAGTCTTCGGACGCTAGGCCCCGGGAACAGCATGGCGGCGAGAACTCAAATGCCTGTTACCTGCTGCCTTGCAGGGAGGGGCTCTGATCTCGGCCCCCCTCCTGAGCCCCACCCCCGGCCTCCTGCATTTCCGGGGCCCACCCTGTGGGGCTGGTATTCTCACTGCACGCTCCATGACCAGGGCCGCCCTGGATGGGTTAGGAGGTCAACGCCCCCCTCTATCCCCCAAAGCCCACAGGGGTGACTGATGCAGAAGCCCTGAGGCCCCCAGGGAGGGATGACGGGGGGTGGCTGCCGCCCTGTCACTTCTCTTGGGCGCTGTCCCCCCAGGAGCTGCCCCTCGGGGCGCCCCTTGGCCTCTGGCATTAAAGGGTGCCTGTGCCGTGCCCACAGCTACCTGGACATCATTGAGCAGGCCATCTCCGAAGGGGACACCTTGCTCATCGAGAACATTGGGGAGACCGTGGACCCTGTGCTGGACCCCCTACTGGGCAGGAACACCATTAAAAAGGGAAAGTGAGTTGTTGTCAGTGCCACCTCTAGACCTGCCCGCACACCCTCGGCCTTCCGGTGGGCGGCAGGGCCTGTGACGTGAAGGAACTCCCAGCTGCCAGGGGAAGGGGTGGGGGTGGCTTCCCCGACGGTGAGCCCCAGCGGGAGGAACCCTTCTCAGCTACCGTTTTCCTCTCCCCCCTTGGGTGCGTTTCGCAAAGCTTGAGCCTGTGTCACTTTTCATTCAAGTGAATCCACATGACGTGAAGAGCAGAGGCAGAGGGCAGCCCCCCGCCCCGTGGAGGTGCCCCAGACAGCTCCGGGTGGGTTGGGCACAACCAGGAGGTGCTGCTCCTCCAGCGGGGTGTCAGGGGGCCTCCCTGATAGGGGCATGGCCGGAAGAGCGCCCCCACCGGCCAAGGTCGCCAGGGGCAGGATGGACGGGCGCTGAGTCAGCCTTGGAGACCCCACGGTGGTGATGGGAACATCTGTCTCCTTCCCAGCACCCAGAGGGTGCCCAAGGCTGGCCGGGGCAGGGCAAGGGCATCTGTGGGGCCGACGCGGGCCCCCGAGCCTCACCCTGGCTCACTGGCCACAGGTACATCAAGATCGGGGACAAGGAGGTAGAGTACCACCCCCAGTTCCGCCTGATCCTGCACACCAAGTACTTCAACCCGCACTACAAGCCCGAGATGCAGGCCCAGTGCACCCTCATCAACTTCCTGGTCACCAGGGACGGGCTGGAGGACCAGCTGCTGGCGGCCGTGGTGGCCAAGGAGCGCCCGGACCTGGAGCAGCTGAAGGTGAGGGCCGAGCCGCCCCCCACCCAGGCACGACAAGCCCCCCAGCTGCTCGGCCAGAGTCCCTCGCCTCCCCACGCTCCCCGCAAACCGAGGGTCGGCTCCCTGCAGAGGCAGCGGCCCCAGTGCTGCCGCTTCTCCCAGGCTGACGAGGTTCTTGCTCCGGGCAGGCCGCTGAGCTCTAGACAGGCCGTGCCCGCCCCACCTCCCGTCTCTGCTCCCTTGCAGGCCAACCTTACCAAGTCTCAAAATGAATTCAAGATTGTTCTCAAGGAGCTGGAGGACTCTCTGCTGGCCCGCCTGTCGGCCGCCTCGGGAAACTTTCTGGGGGACACGGCGCTGGTGGAGAACTTGGAGACCACCAAGCACACGGCCAATGAGATCGGGGAGAAGGTGGGAGCCCAGCAGGCAGCGGGGGCAGCGCCTCCACCCTCGGTCACTGGCCAGGCGGGGAGAGGGCCCGGGCCCAGCGGCACTGCTGTCACCCAAGCCACCACCCAGGCCACCAAGGGCCCCCTGCTCCGTTCAAGCCCCTTGGACTTGTTCTCAGGTGCAGGAAGCAGAAATCACAGAAGCAAAAATCAACGAGGCCAGAGAGAGCTACCGACCGGCCGCTGAGAGGGCGTCTCTGCTCTACTTCATCCTGAGCGACCTCAACAAGATCAACCCCATCTACCAGTTCTCACTCAAGGTGTGTGGGCCGGGCCCCGGAGTCGGGCCACGACAGTGCCGGGACAACCTCCCAGGCCCCAGAGCCGGGCCACGACGGTGTCTGGACAACCTCCAGGGCCCCAGGGTCAGGCCGCGACGGTGCTGGGACACCTTCTCGGGGCAGGTGGGGTGGGCAGAGGGAGCCAGGACACCCTCCCGGGCCCCAGGGGCTAGGCTGCGATGGTGGCAGTGCCGGGACAACCTCCCAGGCCCCAGGGCCGGGCTGCAAAGATGCTGGGACAACCTCCCGGGCCCCAGGATCAGGCCGTGACGGTGCTGGGATGCCTTCTTGGGGCAGGTGGGGCGGGCAGAGGGAGCCAGGACACTCTCCTGGGCCCCGGGGGCTAGGCTGCGATGGTGGCAGTGCCGGGACAACCTCCCAGGCCCCAGGACCGAACTACGATGGTGCTGGGACACCCTCTTGGGGCAGGCGGGGCAGCAGAGGGAGCCAGGACACCCTCCTGGGCCCTGGGGCTGGGCTGCCATGGTGCCTGGACAACCTCCTGGCCCCTGGGGCCGGGCCGCGACAGTGCCGGGACGCCCTCTTGGGGCAGGCAGGGTGGCAGAGGGAGCCAGGACACCCTCCTGGGCCCCGGGGCTGGGCTGCGACAGTGCCGGGACACCCTCCCGAGCCCTGGGACTGGGCCACCATGATGCTTGGACAACCTCCTGGGCCCTGGGGCCGGGCTGAGACAGTGCCGGGACGCCCTCTCGGGGCAGGCAGGGCAGCAGAGGGAGCCAGGACACCCTCCTGAGCCCTGGGGCTGGGCCGCCATGGTGCCTGGACAACCTCCTGGCCCCTGGGGCCGGGCCGCGACAGTGCCGGGCCGCCCTCTCGGGCGGGCGGGGTGGCAGAGGGAGCCGAGCCGGGGCCATGTGCACCCGTGCCCGGGTGTCCACCCCGCCAGCCTCCCTGAGCTGTGGCCGCCCGCCCAGGCCTTCAACATGGTGTTCGAGAAGGCCATCCAGAAGACAGCGCCCGCCGACGAGATCAAGCAGCGCGTGATGAACCTGACGGACGAGATCACCTACTCCGTGTACATGTACACGGCCCGCGGGCTCTTCGAGCGAGACAAGCTCATCTTCCTGGCCCAGGTGGCTTTTCAGGTAAGAGCTGGGTGCCCAGCCCACCAGCGGCAGCAGGCTCAGGGCCGGGGAGGGGCCGGGAAGGGAGGTCAGGTCGCAGACGCCCCGCGGCGTGAGCCCGCGCCAGCCTCGGGCCGGCTGCTCGGTGCCAAGCAGTCTCAGGAAACACGGGGACCAAGCCGTGAAGTGCCTCCTGCGGTCTCAGCCGGGTGCGTGGGACGCCAAGGCCTGTCGCACGGAGCTAGGGTGTCGGCGTGCGCCTCGTTTCCAGTCCAGGCTCAAACCCGAACGTGCTGCGTCAGGAGTCTGTCCCGCAGAACCCGCCTCTGGGTCCAGACACGCTCCTCTCCCCAAGACGTCTTTAGGGTGTGACTCTGTGGCGATCCCCTTCACTTTTCGGGGCTCAACACAAGCCTCCCATGTCCAGAGAACTTTGGGGTCAACCCCCTTCCTCTCCCCAAAAAGAGACAGAGTCCGACTCCGAAGGGCAAGTTGGGAGTGGAGCGGGTGGCTGTGCGGCCCCTGGCGGGCGGGTGGCCGCGCCCCGTGGCCCATCTGGACGGGGGGCAGCGGGACAGGCGCCCCAGAAGCCACGTGGTGCGAGGGGCGTGGCGCCCCACATGCGTGCACCTGGAACCCGCCCTGGGCACCCCAAGCCCTGACAGCAGGTGCTCGAGCAGACGTGAGGGCGTCCACAGCCCGAGAGGGGCCGCCCTGTTCCCGGAAGCAGAGGGCCAGCTGCGGTGCGGCCACTGTCCCAGGCAGGCAGGAAGCACTGACCTGGGGCGTGTGAGGCAACGGGGTGAACCCCCAAAGCATTCCCAGAGGGGAGCCCAGGCAGACCCACGTCCTGGTCGTGGGGCTGCCGGTGGGCGTGGCCCAGACCTGGACGGCGGGGATGGCCGCACCTGAGTGGACAGCCCTCCGTGCTCGAGTCACCTCGAAAGGGCCAGCTTACGAAGGCGAAGACAGTGCACCCTGGGGTGCAGGGCGTGCACCCGCTTTAGGTGCCTGAGCGCCCGCTTCCTGCAGGTCTTATCCACGAAGAAGGAGCTGAACCCTGTGGAGCTGGATTTCCTGCTGCGGTTCCCCTTCAAGGCGGGGCTGGTGTCCCCAGTGGACTTTCTGCAGCACCAGGGCTGGGGCGGCATCAAGGTGGGTGCGCGGCCCCCTGCTGCAAAATGGGGGCGGCCCTGCAGGAAGCAGGGCGTGTCCCAAAGCAGGGTGCATGCCCTGTGCCCACAGGGAAGCCCTGTTCTGCTTCCCCGTGCAATTGGGGGACCCTCACTCGGCAGAAGGCCCGGGGGTGTCCCGGGGTCTCGCCCCCACCCATCCCCTACAAAGTGCAGAGCGAAGGGCTGCCCCTCGGGTGCCCACACACTCACCCTCAAGACCCCGACCCCAAGTTTTCTTTTGCACACAAGAGCTGGGGTGCAGGTCAGAGGCGCGGGGTGTGAGAGGAGTCTCCAGAGACAGAGCGGGGAGCAGAACAGGCAGATCCACTTAAATGCACTGCAGAGGGGAGCAGCAGGGAGGCAGGAGAGGTCTGCTGCGCCCTGGGGGTCCCTCCCTGGCCGGTGGCAGGGATCGAACTGGAGCTACAGCACTGAGAGCCTGAGGCTGACCCCACCCCACCCCCACCCCCGCCACAGGGAGGCTCACGACCCCGAGTTTCAAGGTCTCGTTCCAGATGACCAAAGCAGGGGGGCCCTGGGGAGGGGCGGGACCCTCCAGAGAAGCAGCCCCGCCCATCCCCAGATCAGACCCCGCTCTGGCCGCCCGCTCGGGTCTGCTAGGGGCAGCGCTGCCTGTGGGCCTGCAGGTGCACCCCCCCTGCCCCACCCCCAGCCGGGCTCCTTCCTCCGGAGGCCGGGCCTGGGCGCTGCTGCAGGCGGTCACGGAGGCCGCGTGCCCCCAGGCCCTCGCGGAGATGGACGAGTTCAAAAACCTGGACAGCGACATCGAGGGGTCGGCCAAGCGCTGGAAGAAGCTGGTGGAGTCGGAAGCCCCGGAGAAGGAGGTGTTCCCCAAGGAGTGGAAGAACAAGACGGCGCTGCAGAAGCTCTGCATGGTCCGCTGCATGCGGCCCGACCGCATGACCTACGCCGTCAAGTGAGCCGCCCGGGCGCCCAGCCTGCCGGGGCCAAAGCAGCCCTACTTCCCCAGACGGACGAGGGGCCCGCCCCCCCGCCGCCTCCACCCCGCCCCCCGCCACCCACCCCCCGCCGCCTCTACCCTAGGCTTGGCTCTCCCGCGTGGCGGCTGCAGAAAAGCCCAGGCCCCCGGGGCCCGGCGCTGCGGGCTGAGGGCTGGCGTGTCCGGTGGGCGGCCCCGGCGCTTCGGCTCCTCGGCAGAGACCTGGTCTGACCCGGCCAGCCGTTTCTCAGGAGGGCCCGGCACCCCTCCAGGCCGGGCAGCGCCTCCGGCCCCCGTGCCCGCCCCAGGCCTGTCACCTCGCAGAAGCGCCGGAACAGCCACAGCTCCTGGGGTGCCAGGAGGCTCCCGGGGCCCACGGCCGTGGGTGGTTTGGCTCCTCCGCTCCACATTCATCCCGACAGCCCTGGGCAGGGTTCCCAGAGGCGCCCACACCCCCCACAGCAGCCCCTGACTCACACCTGGGGTGGTTTAGCCATGGTTGCACGCTGTTTTCCTGGGATGAGGAGAGGAACAGACCAGGTGGGGTGCTGGGGTGGGGCTGACCTGGAGAGAGGCGGGGTCTGGGGTTCGGCCAGCGAAGGGCGCTGCCCCTGCAGTGGGAACATTAGCCGGGCACCTTGGCATCCAGACCGGCCACCCAGAGGGCATTTGAGACTTGCCTGCAGGTGCTCAGGTGACCTGAGAAGGGAACCTGCAGAGTGCGCGGGCCCCGGGCGCTCTGCATGGGGGGGCCCCAGGCCACACCCCGAGCCAAGGAGAGCAGGGAGCCAGAGGGGCAGCTTAAAAGGAAGGAAACTCAGGTCAAGGGTGGGGAATATTCAAGGGGTGGTCCATGCCTTCGTGGTGGACCAGCCCCCCACGCCCCCGGGGGTCCCCAGGGTGCGCAGGCCCCAGGCAGGGACAGGCGGCAAACTGGCTCTCCAAAGACCAGCCCGGGCCGCGGCGCCTGCCAGTTTTCTGTGGCCTGCGCGCCCCACACCGGACGCGGCCTTCTGCACGCCGACGCGAGTCCAGAGTGGCCGGGTACCGCCATGGCCAGGCGCGCTCTGGTTGGTGCCCCGCCCCGGGGTTCTCACCCGCCCGTCTCCCCAGGAACTTCGTGGAGGAGAAGATGGGCAGCAAGTTCGTGGAGGGCCGCAGCGTGGAGTTCTCCAAGTCCTATGAGGAGAGCAGCCCCTCCACGCCCATCTTCTTCATCCTCTCCCCAGGCGTGGACCCCCTGAAGGACGTGGAGGCGCTGGGTGAGCGTGGCCGGCGGGGCGTCCATCCTGGGAACATGGCCTGGGCCCCGTGTGGCCCTGTGGCAGCTGCGGAGACGGAGGCAGAGGACAGGGCGGGAGGTGGAGAAACAGAGCCGGGCGCCAGGCGGGGCGGGATGGGGTTGCAGTGCATCAAACGTCACTACATCCGTGTACAGTGCCGGAAAGAAGGGGTCCCAGCGCCTCGGCCCTGTCACCGGAGCACCCCCTGCTCGTGCGTCTTCCTTTCCCGCAGGGAAGAAGCTGGGCTTCACCATCGACAACGGGAAGCTGCACAACGTGTCCCTGGGGCAGGGACAGGAGGTGGTGGCCGAGAATGCCCTGGACGAGGCCGCCAGCAGCGGGCACTGGGTCATCCTGCAGGTGTGGACAGCCGGAGGCCGGGCTGGGGCCGTGTGGGCGTCCCGGCTGCAGGGGTGAGACGCAGCCCCCCAAGGAGAGGAGACCCAGGACCGCAGGCCAGGCACCCTACTGTGCCTGGGGGGAGCTGCAGGGGCTTCTCCACGAGGCCCAGCACGACCCCAGCCTCTCCCAGGCCCCCATGCGCCCCGCCGGCCCCTCCAGGCCTGCCCGACCCCCTGAACCTGCTGCAGGCACTGGTCCCAGTCCGCGGGCCTCGCCGGGCCCCACTGTGGGGACCCAGCTTCAGGGCGTTTCTTTTTGCCCCAGACCTCTCATCCGGGTGCGGCCGGTGGAGGTGGAGGGACTCCCGGGGCCAGGGCTTAGCAGCTGGGCTGATGCCGACTGCACGCCCAGTGCCCGGGAGGTGGACGGTGGGTGCGGTTGGAGGGGCCGTCTCGGCCGGGACACAGTCCAGCGGCCTGTCCTGCGGGCCGGCGCTGAGCCCTGCCTTGGCCGCAGAACATTCACCTGGTGGCCCGCTGGCTGGGCACGCTGGACAAGAAGGTGGAGCGGTACAGCACCGGCAGCCACGAGGACTACCGCGTGTTCATGAGCGCCGAGCCCGCCCCCAGCCCCGAGTCCCACATCATCCCCCAGGGCATCCTGGAGAACGCCATCAAAATCACCAACGAGCCGCCCACGGGCATGCACGCCAACCTGCACAAGGCCCTGGACCTGTTCACGCAGGTGGGCAGCGCCGCCGGGCCGCACCGAATGGGTCTCCCAGGAGCCGACAGCAGGGGTCTGAGCCCAAGCCCCCAGGCCCCACGCGTGTCTGCCTGCCCCTGCCCGCACGCCCTCGGAGCCTGCCCGCATGCCCTCGGAGCCTGCCCGCACACCCTCAGAGTCTGCCCACACACCTTTGGAGTCTGCCTGCCCCTGCCCGCACACCCTCAGAGCCTGCCCGCACACCCTCAGAGCCTGCCCGCACACCCTCAGTCTGCCCGCACACCTTTGGAGTCTGCCTGCCCCTGCCCACATACCCTCAGAGCCTGCCCGCACACCCTCAGAGCCTGCCCGCACGCCCTCAGAGCCTGCCCGCACGCCCTCAGAGCCTGCCCGCACGCCCTCAGAACCTGCCCGCACACCCTCAGTCTGCCCGCACACCTTTGGAGTCTGCCTGCCCCTGCCCACATACCCTCAGAGCCTGCCCGCACACCCTCAGTCTGCCCGCACACCTTTGGAGTCTGCCTGCCCCTGCCCGCACACCCTCAGAGCCTGCCCGCACACCCTCAGTCTGCCCGCACACCTTTGGAGTCTGCCTGCCCCTGCCCGCACACCCTCGGATGGCAGGGGCACGGTCCCCATGACCTGACACGCAAAGGCGTGTGTTCCTGAAACAAGGACGGGACGTGCCCTCTGCCTAGTCTCTGCAGAGCGGGAGGCTCAGAGGCCAGCTGGCCCGTTGGGGCTTCACCCCCTCCCCACCCTGCCGCCTGGCCTCCCTCACCCCTGCAGCGCGGGCAGGGGCTCTGCTGGACGCCACCGACCTCCCCTCAGGACACCCTGGAGATGTGCACCAAGGAGATCGAGTTCAAGTGCATCCTCTTCGCCCTCTGCTACTTCCACGCCGTGGTGGCCGAGAGGCGCAAGTTCGGGGCACAGGGCTGGAACAGGTCGTACCCCTTCAACAACGGGGACCTCACCATCTCCATCAACGTGCTCTTCAACTACCTGGAGGCCAACCCCAAGGTGAGTGGGGCTGGGGCTCGGCACCCCACGAGAGCCTCTGCCTGTGCCAGAGCGTGGGCCAGGGGTGTCTTTGGTTTGTTTTATATGGCGGCCGCCAGGCCCCGGCCACCACGTCCAGCCACTGGCCCTGGCCTGCGGGACCGCAGCATGGGCCAGGGGCCTCTGTGTGCCCCCCACGCTGCACCTGCTCAGCGATCTCCCCCCGAAATCCAGCACCCGGTGGCATGAGCCAGGCTGGCCAGGGTGTGCAGAGGGACAGCGAGCAGAAAACCCTCCCCCGACAGATGGACACTTGCGTCCATCATCCCGAGACCAGAATAAACGGGCACAGGGCGTGCGAGTGACCAGAGGACTGAGGAAGCGCCCGCCCTCCAGCAACTGTTCACTGCCCAACTGGCCCCCGAGTGGCCACTCAGCCCTGTCGTAGGGCCGCTCCGCAAGGGCTTGGCCACCCCACCCAGAACCTACTGGCTTCTTCCCAGAACGTTCCTCATGTAAAGCTCCTCCGTGACGCCCAGGAGGAGGCAGAGGGCTGTCTGTGCGCCCCTGTGATCCTTGGGGTCCTCTTCACTTCACCCCCAAATCAGCAGCAGTAAGAACTCTGGCTCCTGAGCGTGCAGTCCCCGCGGCTCCACAGACCGTACGGGAGTAGGGGCAGAGCTCATGGATGGACGGCTGCCAGGACCTGCGGGGTCGGGCGAGGCGGCTGGACAGCGAGCCTGGTTGGGCCCCCTCCCCGCCCCCCTCCCCCGCGTGGCAGCTTGAGACCCAGCACCCGGGCTGCAGATGCGGGTTTGTGCGACCCGCTGGGCGTGGGGTGGAGCCGTGAGGGTTTGCGCGCCTGGCGGGGAGCCTGGGGTGCCGGCCTGGCGCCCCTCGTCTCTGGCTCTCCGGGGCTAACGCCAGCCACGCAGGGCAGGGCCGAGTCCGCCCTCACCATGGGCAGCCTGAGAGGCTGACCCGGGTCTTCTGTCAAGCGCCACCTCGGCCCCCCGAGCTGGCCGGCCAGCGGCCCGACGTGGACATGGACAGAGGAGGAAGCCGACCTCCAGGCCCACGCCTGGAATGTTGTTTGTTTGCCTAGCTCTCTGGAGCAGCACCCAACCTCGGAGGAGGCAGGAAGGCCGAACAGTAGCGGGCGGCTCCCCACGCCCCCTGCAGCGGCCACCAGGGTCCTGTGCGCGGTCCGGCTGGCGCCCCAAGCCTATCTTCCCAGCATCACCCTCATCCAGGCCCTGAGCGGGGGCGCCGGCCTCGTCAGGGCCGTCTCGGGGCGGCCGGTGTGGGAGGGCGGGCTGCTGGAGACCCCGGGCCAGGCGGGCTGAAGCCAGGGACCCGATGGCGGCCGCCCACATGCTGAGGGGCAGCGGCCGCGCCAGGCCCCAGCAGCGGACCGCCGCTCCGCCGTCCACCAGGCCGCCCAGCCAGGCCCCCGCCCGGGAGGCATCCGTCCCGCCTGAGTAACGGGGGTCAGCGCTGCCCCCTGCACGAAGACCAGTCAGGCCCCGCGACGCAGGCCAGCTTTCAGACGCCCTGAGAGCGTGTCTGAGGGGCAGGGCGGGCGGGTCCCACGGCCCCTCTCCCGAGGCCCGTCCCCAGGAACAGGAAGCCGCCAGGAAGCAGATAAGCAACAGGCAGAAAAAGCAGCTCAGCACACACCCAAGATGAGGGTCTCAAGACAGGAAGGACCACCGAGCCCCGAGCCCCGCTGATGCTAAAACTCAGGAGCCCCAGGCCGGGGTGGTCTCCGTGCACTTGGGCTCAGCCGCGCCCGGCGGGAACGGCTGCCGGCCCCGCGGTTTCCCAGCGCCCGCCTTGCCCGAGACGGGAGGCCTGGCCAGCGTCCAGCCCGGGCGGACGGGAGGCCTGGACCTCAGGGCTCGGTGTCGGGGAGAGAACGCCCAGTGCCGTGCCCGTGACCTGCCTGCCGCGTCTGTGAAGCGCTGTAGACCTCAAATCACACGTGGCTGCCGTCCCGCTGGTGTTGGGTGGCCCACGGGGGCAGCCCGACAAGCCGGGGGCCTGGGAGCCACCGGACACTGCAGGGAGGAGCCCCTGCTGGGGTGCCTGGGAGCACATGGCCTTCAGCTCGGGGTGGCGGGGGCGAGGGCAGGCGACTGAGGGTTTTGCTCCCGAGGCGGGCAGCCCAGCCCGAGGGCCCCCGGGGAGGCCGGCAGAGCCCCGGGCTGGCGCTGTGAGAAGAGCCTCGTGGGCGGGCCGAGCCCTGGCCACTCCCGCGAGCAAAGGCCCCCCGAAGCCCCCTGCGGACCCTCTGACTGGCCTTCACGGCAGCACAATGTCTACAGCCCTAAGCTGCCTGGCTGAAGGTGGACGGGCAGAGGGGCCCCCGTGCGGCCGAGCGCGGTGACCAGGGAGGAGCAGGCCGGGGAGCGGTGGGGCTGGGGGGCTGGGGGTCCGGGGGCAGCAGGGGCCACGGGGTCATGGGGGCCTGCTGACCTGGAGCTGGGGAGGCGCACGAGGGAGCCCCAGCAGCTGCCCGCCGCGCCCCGCCAGGTGCCGTGGGACGACCTTCGCTACCTGTTCGGGGAGATCATGTACGGCGGCCACATCACAGATGACTGGGACCGCCGGCTTTGCAGGACCTACCTCGGGGAGTACATCCGGGCAGAGATGCTGGAGGGGGAGACCCTGCTGGCCCCCGGCTTCCTGATCCCCCCCAACTTGGACTACAAGGTGAGGGGGGCCCTGGCCAGGACGGCCAGCGGCAGCGGGGTGAGCTCAGCCCTCGGGGCACAGCACCCGAGGCCAGTGGCCGGCCAGGCAGTGGCCGTCCGTGACTGGCGAGGAGCTGGGCCGGCCGCTGGAGAGGGGTGGGACGAGGGAGCGCCCCAGCAGAGCCGGGGACCGGGGGGAGCAGGCACAGCGCCCTGGTGAGAGGCTTGTCTAGCAGGGAGCGTGCCCGCCCCGCTTCCAGGGCTACCACGAGTACATCGACGAGAACCTGCCACCCGAGAGCCCCTATCTGTACGGGCTGCACCCCAACGCGGAGATCGGCTTCCTGACGGTGACCTCGGAGAAGCTGTTCCGCACGGTCCTGGAGATGCAGCCCAAGGAGTCCGACTCTGGCGCGGGCACCGGCGTCTCCCGGGAGGAGAAGGCAGGGTCCTGGGGCGGGAGCCTGGCCGGGGGAGGGCCGCACCACCCCGGGCCCAGGGCCCGGAAACTGAGTCTCCCTCGGCTGGAGAAGCAGGGGCGGCGGCTCAGGGACGGGAGAGCAGACTCGGCCAGCTGCCCGGCGGCATCACCTGCCAAGGGCTCAATCGTACCACCAACGCTCCCGGAGGCGGAGTGTGGCTCCCGGGCGAGGGTGGGGGGGCGCACCCCGTGGGCGTCTGGGGAGCTCAGAGGCCACCGGCAGCTGGGGCCGAGAGGCGGCAAGGGGCAGGTCCGCCGGGGGAGCCTCGGCACTACTGGACGCTCAAGAGCTGCCCCAGCCAGGCCTCCCGGGAGACGGCCGCGCTCTTGCTGCAGGCCCGTGGCCTGACGGACGGCTGTGTGGGTGGCAGCCCCGGCCACTCGCACTGCCCCTGGACAAGGGAGGGCGCCCGTGCATTTGGAGGCGTCCGCAGACGCCCAGCCCCAGCCACCCGGCCTGTCCCTCGTGGCTGCACTCCGGAGCCTGCCTTTCCGGCAGCCCGGGGTTGGAGCGTGGCCCTGGGGAGGTGGGCGAGGGGCGGCGGGCGGTGACGGGGCTCTGGGGGCCGGTTCCAGGTGAAGGCCGTGCTGGACGAGATCCTGGACAAGATCCCCGAGGCCTTCAACATGGCCGAGATCGTGGCGAAGGCCGCCGAGAAGACCCCCTACGTGGTCGTCGCCTTCCAGGAGTGCGAGAGGATGAACATCCTCACCAACGAGATGCGCCGCTCGCTGAAGGAGCTGAACCTGGGGCTGAAGGTGAGGCGCGGCCGCCCCGGGCCCGGAGCCAACCCGCGAGCCCGCTGCAGAGGAGGCACGGCCCCCGCGGCCTTCTGTGGGGCCAGCGGCACTGCGGGCTGGCACGGTGCGTGTCCCTCAGGGGGAGCTGACCATCACCACCGACATGGAGGACCTGTCCGCGGCTCTGTTCTACGACACGGTGCCCAGCACGTGGGAGGCCCGGGCCTACCCCTCCATGATGGGCCTGGCGGCCTGGTACGCCGACCTGCTGCTCCGCATCAGGGTGAGGCCCACGGCCTGCCCGGCTGCGGCCGGCCGGGAGAGGGGCGGGTGCCCGCCCCGCCCCGCGCCCCGCCCCCCCGCCCCTGGCCTCCCCTCAGCGGCTCTCAACGCCCCCAGGAGCTGGAGGCCTGGACCACGGACTTCGCTCTGCCCACCACGGTATGGCTGGCCGGCTTCTTCAACCCCCAGTCCTTCCTCACCGCCATCATGCAGTCCATGGCCAGGAAGAACGAGTGGCCCCTGGACAAGATGTGTCTGTCCGTGGAAGTGACCAAGAAGAACCGGGAGGACATGACCGCGCCCCCCAGAGAGGGCTCCTACGTGTACGGGCTCTTCATGGAAGGCAAGGAGTGCGCCGCTGCGGAAGCTTCCAGAAGCAGTCCTCTCAGCCGGAGCACACGGCGCCGGCCCGGGCGGGGGGCGGGGGGCGGAGGCGGCTCCCCCGAGGAAGCAGCGCGGCCTGTGTGCGTCCTGCAGTGTGGCTGCGGTCTGGGCCCTGGGCCAGCTCCTCCCCAGGCGGCTGCCCCTCCACCCACCCGGCGCAGGCGCCCACCTGGGTCCTCCCCACCGGCCCACCCCCCGCGGCAGGCGCCCACAGCCGCAGAGACGGGCACAGTGGCGGCTGTTCTCGCGTTTATTCTGGAGTCACAGGCAGGAAGTGGGCGCGTCATCGCTAGAGCAGGTGCAGACGACAGCGGGCGGGCGCAGCCCGGGCAGCGGGGCGGGCGCCACGCACGGGCGTGCAGAGACGGGCTGCACCGCGCCGGGCCGCTTCCAGCTCCACGTCCAGCCTTCCCGGGCCGGCCAGCCTGCCTGCCCTGGATGCTGGGGTGCAGCCGGCTGCGTCGGGGGGCTCCCTGGGCCGCCCTCCCGCTGGCCCAGCAGGCCCGGCCCTCAGCCGCCGTCTCCGCAGGGGCTCGCTGGGACACCCAGACCGGGGTCATCACGGAAGCGCGGCTGAAGGAGCTGACGCCGGCCATGCCCGTCATCTTCATCAAGGCCATCCCTGTGGACCGCATGGACACCAAGAACATCTATGAGTGCCCCGTGTACAAGACGCGCATGCGCGGCCCCACCTACGTCTGGACCTTCAACCTCAAGACCAAGGAGAAGGCCGCCAAGTGGATCCTGGCCGCCGTGGCGCTGCTGCTGCAGGTCTAGCCGCCGGGGCCGGGCCGGCCCGGGACCGCACGTCCCTGCGGGAGGAGCCCCCACCCCACCCCCGTGCAGAGGCGTGGCTGCTCTGGGAGCGCAGCAGGGGCGCGTGGGGGTGGCGGCGAGGGGAGCGGTGTGGCTGCATAAAGCAGAGAAGCCACCTGCCGTCTGTCTGCTTTGCTTCGGGAGGCCGCCAGAGGCCCGGCCGGGCTGGAATGAGCCGGGTTCCCAGCAGCAGGGGCAAGCGTTCCAGGAACCAGAGGCCCCCCCAAAATCCTAGCTTCCCGGAGGGTGGCTGGGTTTATTTCTCCACACCCGGCAAGCCGGGCTGGGGCGTGGCTGTCATGCTGGGGCGTGGCGGTGGGGGCGGGGTGGGCCCAAGCCTGAAGCACGGCTCCCCTCCGCCCACCCAGAGGTGCCGCGCCCCTGGGGTGTTTCCCCCTCCCCCGCTTCAGGAACAGGACACAGCGTGCCTGCCCGGCGCGCTCACCCCGCGCTCGGCCCGCACTCGCGGCTGAGGCCCCGGGCCGGGAGGGGCCGCCCAGGCACGGGGAGCCGGGCAGAGCCCAGCACCCTGCAGCAGGGGGAGCCCGCTCGGCGCCCAGAGACCTGCTGCCCACCGCCGGCTTCCCCTCAGCCGGTGGGCGCCGCGGGGGCCGGGGCCATCCCTCCACCTGCTGTCGGGGCTCCAAGCTGTCCAGGAGAAGGGCCAAGCTCGCCCACCCCGGCCTGCGAGGGAGGCCGCCCGGGAGCGCCGGCCCACACGGCGTGCGTGCGTGCGTGGGGCGCCAGGAGTCCCAGTCTGCACAGACCTCGGCCTGGGGTCCCCAGGCACGAGCAGAAGCGCCAGCGAAGGCGAGGCTGCGGCCGGCCGTGTGGCGGGGGGCGGGCGGCATCATTAACTGGAACACGGGGCGGTCTGTAGGGTCAAGAGACCCCAGGGGAGCCCGAGGCTGGCACCCTTGGTGCTCCTGGGTGGAAGGCAGGATAAAGCGCGGCCGCCGTGAAGACCGGCCTCGTCCCTCGCGCAGGCTAGCCCTGGAGCTTCCCAAGCGCGTCGCCCACCCCGGGAGGCGCTACTTCTCAGGCCAGCCCCCTGCGCCCGCGGGCTGGAAGGGACCGTCCAGCCCGGGAACACGTCCCTCAAACCCCGCCTCCCGGCCAGAGCACCGGGCAGGCGGCAGCGAGGAGGGCAGGGCCCTGGCCGACGAGCCCGAGCGCAGGGCAAGTGCCGGCCGGCCACGAGGGGTCACTGCAGCCAGGGCCAGAGCCGCTGCTGGAGGGGGAGGCTGCCAGCCATGGCCGCCGGAAGGCAGGCTGCCTGACCCGCCTGTGGGGCTGAAGCGAGGCAGTCGCCAGCTGCACACAGACGTCCTGAGGGCAGCTGACAAACGTCTCCAGGCTGTCCAAGACATGAGTCACCTCGAGGTGGCCCTTCGGCACCAGGGGGACGGCTCGGACACTGCTCTGCACCCAGGTGCCGGGAGGCCGGGGCGCCCACCAGGTCTGACCCTGGCTGGCGGGGGAGGGGGGGGAGCCGCAGGGGGTGGGAGGAGCCCCTGGTCGGAGCCCCTGCCGGGAGGTGCGGCCAGACGCAGCGGGCCAGGCCGCAGATTGCTCAAGCCGCAGCCGCGCAGCCGTGTCTGCACTGGCCCTGTGAGTCTGCAGAACGAGCTCTGTTTACCGAAAGCCTCTCTCCAAACAAACCCGGTGCCCTGGCACATTCTTTTGGCTCCCCTAACCTAACTGTCCCCCAGGACAACTTAAGGGAAGGTTGGAAGGCAGGAGGTGCTAACGGGGCGCAGACGGCAGCCCCATGGAGCCGCAGGCCTGCCGGGCAGGGGCAGCAGACATGCTGCTGCAAGGCAGGCCTGAGGCCGTGGCTCGCGGGGAGGCTGCAGGGAAGGGGGAGGCTCGGGGAGGGCTGGGGGGAGCTGCCGCCTGGAAAGGTCTGAGCGAGGGCCAAGCACCCCAGGGGCGGCGGCCCCGGGTGCACACCCTGAGGGTGTGTGCGTGGGACGCCCCCTGGAGAAGGCTGCTCCGCGAAGGGAGAACTGGCCGCGGATGGACTCCCCGACCTGGCACCGACCACAGAGCCACGGCCGACGAGGGCCTCGGACACAGAAACGTGCAGGATAAAAGCCAAGCTGTAAAGAGCACACGAGGCGGCTGGCGCCGACTGCCCTGCGGGTGTTTGGGGGACGCCGCTGGCAGGGGCAAGCGGGGGAACCGAGCTCTCGGGCCCTCAGGCCGCGGGCCTGCAGGCCCTCAGGCCGCGGGCCTGCAGGCAGACCAGTAAGAGAGGATGGGACTGGACTTTCTGCCCTCGGGGCACCTGTACTCTGTGTACTTGTAAGTCATTGGAATAAAAGATGGATAAAGGAGGAGAAACCGAAGGATGGAGTCCAGCTGGTGTGAGGCGAGGCCCGCAGACCTGTGCCGGGGGCAGGGGGCAGCGAGCACCCCTTCCCCACACTGGTGGGCTCCCCACTCTCCCTTCCCCAGGAGCCACAGGCCCCTCCCCCCGCCCCTGAAGCACTGCGCTCCCGGGGACCGAGCCCATCTGGGCCGCGGGGGTGCGGTCAGGGCTCGAGGGACCCGGGTCCCGGGGCGCCGTGGGCGGGAGCCGCCTCATGTGGGCAGCGGGGGCCTCGGGCAGCGACCGCGTGGAGCCCAGCCTCTGTGCCGTCCAGAGCGCTGGCAGCACCGCCCGTGGAGAGCGCCCCCGACGGGGGTCGGGCGGCAGCCCCAGGTCTGCCCTGCAGCACCCTCCGGGAGCTGCCGCTGGCTGGCCAGGGCAGCCGGGCGGGACTGAGGCCTGGGAGCCGCCGGGCTCAAGGTGGCGGTGAGCGCCCCGTTCTGCCCCTGCCAGCGGCCCGGCTGGGAGGAGCAGGAGCGGCTCCGGGCTGGCAGAAGCAGCGCCCGCGGGCGGGGAACGGCAGCGCTGGGCGTGGGTGCCCGGGGCCCACCCGCGGGGTCGTGGCTACGGGTCAGCACCTGTCTGCTAGAAGAAGTTCTTGATCAGCGGGGTCACCATCCTCACCCACAGCTTCACCCGCCGGCTCGGCTGCTCGAAGGTGGCGGCGGACACCACGCCCGACCGCAGGTAGAGCTGCTCCTGCTCCTGAGGAAGGGAAGACGGGTCAGGCCTCCTGCACGGGGCCCGCTGGGACCCTCCCCGCCCGGCGGCCGCAGCTGCGGCGCACCCACACACCCAGGCTGCCGATAAGCTCGCTCCGGGAGGCCTCCCTGAGGAAGCGCACCTGCGGGGTCACCGCCCTGCGGATGAAGGCCTAGGAGCAGCTGCCTCGGGCCCTGAGGGACGGAAGGGTTGAGCGTCCCTCTCGGCCTTTCAAAACTCCGCTTGCCGAGACGCCCCCAAAAAAACAGCCACGCGCGACGGCACTGAGCTGCACGCTGCCTCGGCCGCGGCCATGCCCGCGGCGGGCCCTGGAAGCTGCCGGCAGCCCTCAGAGAATGGCCAGGGGACAGGCGGCTTTGCCACAGGCGGCCACGTTAGAGCGAAATCCGAACTGACCGCGGGGAAGAGACAGGCCCGGGGGGGGGGGGCAGGAACACCGGCCCCTGGGCACGTGGGCAGGCGCTGGAGGCCGTGGCCGTTCCGGCCACTGCCCAGGGCTCCGTCTCGGCCTGGTTGATGTCCCAGCGTGCCGCTAGGTAAGCGGGCCGTGCCTCGGACTCTGGGGAGCCTGCGAGGAGCCCGCCCGCCTTCTCTTTTTCAAGAAACGCGCCGGCAAGGGCCGCATCCCGGCCCTGTGCTCGGCCCCTGGCGGTGGCCAGCCGGGGAGCGGCTCCGGCCTCCCGGGGCTGCTTTGCAGAAGTCTCCACAGACCGAGCTTCGTGTTTTCAGATGAAGAGGAGCCAAGATTTCAATTAAATTACCAGAAACACTTCGGTTTCCTCACAGGCTCCAGCGCGGGGACGGGAGGAAGTCAGCTGGGGGAGGCTGCGCTGAGGGGAGTCTCTCTGGGGTCAAAGCCGGGAGCCGTGCTCCCTGGACAAAACCAGGAAGCTTTCCGATTTTATCGTACGCACTAAGTGGAGGGAGGGACTTCGGGTCCTGATAAAAATATCTCCCATTCCCAGCGCCGGTGACAGGCCAGCCCTTCCCTGTGTCCCCGGGACTCAGAGGCGGCCGCTGGGAGCAGGGGCCGGCCACGGGGTTTTAGGGACTTTCTGGGTTGCGGGAAGGGTGTGTGGCGGGCAGCCCCAGGGTCGAGGCTCAGGCCTCCCGGAGGCACTGCGGCCCAGGGAACGTGTGCAGAGCTGGGCTCGCCCAGGAGCACGTCTGCACGTCAAGGCCGGGCGCCGGTGCAGGAGCACAGGGCTGCAGCAGGGACTGCCCCCCCCCCCAACAGTCAAAAGCCCCTGGGATTCAGGTTTGGGAAGAAGAAGAAAATATCCCAAATATGTCATTTGAGAACGCAGCTCCTGACCACAGCTGCCCGCTTTCCTCAAGATCCAGGATGTGGGCTCAGGCCCCTGGCTCGGGAAGTGGGCGCAGCCAGCACCAGGATCCTGGGCACAGGCCCCGGGGCAGCTGCCCGGCAGCCCAGCCCCAGGCCGCGGGCACCTACACCCCCTGCCCACGGGGCAGGGCCCTTCTGCAGCTGAGGCGCAGTCCCTGCACCCCCGCTGCGGGGTGCTGGGCTGCGGGGGCGCCGGGAGCCCACCCCAGCGAGAAACCTGCGGAGCGGCCGGGGTCCTCCGCCGGCCACCCAGGGCACGACGGCCACCACTTCCTCCCGCCCTGGTTGCAGCTTCCCGGCACCCAGCCCCACTCATCGCCGACCCGATTCCCAGACCCAGGGAGCGAGGCAGCTGCCGTTTCCGCGTCCGTCAACAAAGGCTCCAGCGTTTCGCAAGAGCATTTCCCACACGCCGGACTGAGGGCGAACAAAGTCCACGGCCGGGGCGCCCGAGGGCCCCCTCCGGGCATCACCTGGGCCCGCGCTCGGAGGCTGTACCCTCCCGGGAAGGTGGGCTGTGGAGGGGCCAGTCCGGGACCCGAAGCCCTGCGCTTGCGAGCGGGGGCCCGCATTCCCAAGCCCTGAGACGCGGCCGCAGGGGCCGAGGACCCAGACACGCACGAAGGCGCCGAGCGCCCGCTGCTGTCTGCTGCCAGAGGCCAGAAGCCCCACACGGGAGCGAGCCCAGCACCGGGGCCCCACCGCGCTCCTGCCACCCACCTCTGGACGCAGCAGGCCTCGGACCCAGGGGCGCCCCGCGTCAGCCAGCCGCGTGCGGCAAGGCCCTGCGGGGCAGACGGGGCGCCCCCGAGCGCGTGGCCAGGCCAGCCCCAGACATCCCGGAAGGCCGCTTCCGAGGCGCCGCCTGCGCCTCAGCCCGGGCCGCGGGGGCCAAGTGCCCTCCTCCCCTCAGGAAGAGGCCTGCCGGTGCCCGCCACGGCGCGAGGGAAGGACTGGACGCGGCGGCTCTGAACCGAGGGACACAGCAAAGGAGTGGCAAGGCCGCACGCGCCCAGCCCAGCAGCCACCGCGGCCCGCCAGCAGGGACCTGCGCCACAGCAGCTGCACCCTGCCAGGCTCCGCCCACACAGAGGACGGGGCCTGGCCGGGCACCCCGGACCCCACTTGCAAACCAGGCCCGGCCGAGGGAGGGGCTCTGCAGAAGACGAGACCCCGGCCACTCGTGAGCAGAGGGGCTGCAGGCGTGGGCCGGAGGCAAGCCCGGGCCGGCGTGAGCAGCCCCAAGGACGCGCTTCCCAGACCCCCACCCTGGCACTCAGCTTCTCTCCACCTTCCATACCGGCTTCCAGCCCCTTTCTGCCTCTCCCTCCCCCACCCTACAGCACTGGGGGTCTGGCTAGCCCTCACTAAAGAGTGTGGTCTGACCTGACCCTGCCAGAGCGGGCCACGTCCCCGGGGCGGCTGGGACCACGCTGCGCTCACACGCACCGGAAGGACAGGCCCCAGGATGCGCGACCTGCACCCAGCGGCCGCCCGGCGGGAGGAAGGGCCGCCCGGGCAGAGCCCGCAGCAGCAGGCGCCGCTTCAGAAGGGCCCTGCCAGGGCGCTCCCAGGCGCGGCTGTCCGGCCAGGGCAGACCGGCAGGCGTCCGCTCTTGTCACGCCACTCTCGGCCCCCGCAGGAGGGGACGGCAGGAGACGGCGCTCGGGCTGGCGACAGGCTGGGGTCCAGCCACGGCCCCTCACCCGCACGCCCGACCCACCTGGTGAAGCTGCTGCTGCAGGGCCTGGCTCTCCGTCACGACGGCGATCTGGGCCTCCAGGTCCCGGTGAACCGACCTGTACCCAAAATTAGGAGAGCCAATCAGCGTGAGACAGGGCAGGCTGCTCCCTGCCAGGTACAGCCAGAGGCCTGCAGGGAAAAGGAAACGTGCAGACAGAAGTGAGCACAGTGCTGCGGAGGCCCACGCCGCGTCCACCTACGAGAAGGGCGGCGAGCCCGGGGCTGGGGCGGCCCCGGACGGGACGGGCACATGACCCAGGTCCTCCAGGAGAGGCCACGGCGCAGCCAGCATGCCCACCCGCCCCGCCATCCTGGCCTCCGGCACCGCTGGGTCTGTGGCAGACGTGGCTGGAGGAACCCGGGGCTCCAAGGGGGCCCAGCGATGCCCTGCCCAGGCTCTGTCCCCACCTCCCCAGGCTAAGCGGCCCGGCTCTCTGGGCTGCCACAGCCGCATCCCGGCTGGACGGCGCGCTGGCCAGGGGCTGCACGGGCCTCCTGCAGCACGGGAAAAGGCCAGCGGCCATGCGGCCGCATAAGCCGGGAACAGCGCCCCCCGCACTAGGCAGCAGGCCCAGTTGCCCCACACTCGGCCTCCTGCGCCCGCCTCAGGGACTTGGCGCTCTCCCACTGGCACTGACTCCTCCCGCTGGGGAAGGCTGCTCCCCACTGTGCAGAGAGCCAGCTGCACGACCCAGCAAGAGCAGGACAATCGCGCGGCCGTGGGGAGGGCCGGCTCAGCCCCGCCTGGGAGCCGTCGCCTCTGCCCCACGGCCACGCCACGCGCACACACGCGCACGCTCCGCCACCCACCGGGCCCTCCGGAGCGCCACGGCCGGCTCTCAGCCCAGCCCCTGAGCGCTCCTCCTGAAAGCCCTCCCCAAAGCTCGCCTCCCAAGGACGTCTGCCTGCACCTCCTTCCTCCCCCTGGGGCCTGCCCGCCGCGCTGCCCTCCCCGGCACCACGCTCGGCCCAGAACTCCCAGCCCGAAGTGCGCGGGGCTCCTGGCTCGGCCAGCCTCTCGCCCACCCCGGGGCTCCCGCGCCAAGCTGGCCCTGCAAAGGGCCGCGGACGCCACGATCACCACCCGCGGAGCAGCATCAGGAGACGCACGCACGCCAGCTCCTAAAATAGACACTGTTCACTGACTCTCACTCAGGGCAAGGGCACTTCCAAGAACGCCTCGGGTGAGCGATGACGACGCTGAGGCCTGTTCCTGTAAAGCGCAGCCCCGGCCCCCGCCCTCTCAGGCCACCTCCGAGTCCAGCGTCCCTGGGCCGTCGTCCCTCCAGACGCACCGCCCGCCGGCCACACCCTGCGGGCAGCGGTACCCGCTCAGCCCAGGCCGGCGGGGCGGGGGCCGGCCCGCACCCTGCTCTCCGGGCCCGGGGAGCACGACAGGCGAGCCCGCCTGCCACCCCGGCGGCCCTGGCCCTGCGCCCAGCCGCCCCGGCCCAGGCCCTGCCCACCGGCCCACGCGGGAGGCCGGAACACCAGCTGCGAAGGGAAGGCTTCAAGCGCTGCGCCCCGCCCTACAGGCTCCACTGTCGGCGCCCCAACACTCGGAGGGGACCGGCGGCACCAGCGGGCGAGGCCACACATGTGCTCCCCGCCACCCCGACTGTCCGCTGGGCCGAAGGGCCTGGCCCTTCCTGAGCATTGCGGCGGTCACCGGGAGCCCAGCCACGCCCACAGCGCCCAGGCACTGCTGCTCTCCCTGCCTCGCCCCCACCCCAGCTCCCCAGCTGCCCGCCCTGCGGCCCGCAGGTGTCCGGTCTCCGCCTCGCAGTCCCCTCCCCAAGGAGCAGGCCCACCCCACCCGGTCCAGCCCGAGGGGCATGCAGACACCCATCTCAGGTCTCCTCCCTCCGCCCGCCTCACCCTGCTCAGGGCTCTCGGGGCGTGCCGGGCCTTGGAGTAGCACCTGAAGCCAGTGCAAGGCACCCACTCACTTCCCGCACAGCCCCGCCTGCCCGGCGACCTGAAGGAGAAGGCGTGTCCCCGGGCACGCCGCCCCGGAGCGGAGCCCCAGGCCGCGCTCGGGGCTCTCGCGTCCACAGGTCTGAGCACAGCTGGGCGTTCACACGGGAGGGAGGACGGGGGCCTCGTCAGCGCCGTCCCCAGCCTCGCCCGGCTGGGCGCTGCCGGCCGGACAGCAGGGGACGCCAGGCGGGCTCAGGCCAGCTCACGGGCGCAGGGCGCAGGCTTCCTGCCGGGAAACACGCCTCTTCCAGCCAGGCACCATAAACCTGCTATCAGGCGGGCTCCGGCCTCAGGCCTGACCCTTGGCCAGCATCCCTCCTTCCAGGAACCAGCGGTGCGGGGTGCGGGGTGCGGACGGACATAGCCATGGGAGCGGCAGTGCGGGAGGGGCCGGCGTCCGGGCGGCGGCACCAACGAGCGTGCCGAGGACACGTCGGCTGCGTCTGGGGTCCCCGGGCGGACAGCCACCCGGGCTCGAGGCCGACTCTGGAGGGGACCGCCTGCGTTGGCCAGTTCGCGCTCACGCCCTTCTGAGGGGCGACGAGCGACCCGAAGGCCCCGCACAGCGGCCCCAAGCCTCCAGCTGTGCACGCCCGGCGTCTTCCGGCCTCGTGCCGCACCTCGCTCGGCTGGGCCGCCGGCCCTGCAGGCCTGAGCCACCACCGGGTCCCCGCCCGAGTGCCCCTCAGGGAGGCCCTCCCTGCGCCCTAACGACCCGGCCAGCCTGGGCGCCTCTGCTGGCCGTCACAGCCCTCTTCGTGACGCTGCACCACCCCGCACAGCGCGCGGGCGGAGGCAGAGGGCCTGGCCGCGCGTGCCCCTGGGGCGCTCACGGCAGGCGCGAGCCGGCAGGTGTGGGCCGAGTATCACGCGTGCCGGTGCCGGTGCCGACAAGGGGCATTTCAGTGAGTGTGGAAAAAAGGGTCCCCGGGCCCCTGCAGAGACGGGGCAGACGGCACCAGGCTGTCCCAGACAGGGAGCCGCTGGCAGCGGCGGCAGCAGGGCACCGGCCCCAGAGCACAGCTGCCAGGTTCCGGGTGGGAGCCGCCCGCGTGCACGCCAGGTACACAGGGCGGAGCTGCCGCTCGCAGGCAAAGTTCACCCCTGGGTGCGCTGCCAGGCAGCCTATCGGGAAGGCAGTAAAAGCAGTGACAGTACACACACTCATTAACAGGTTCCTGTCAGCAAGAGCCAGAGATCTCTTAATCTGATGCTCGGCCCCGCCCTCACCACACGTCCTGCAGCCAGCGCCGCGCTCCACCCCGGTACGCTCCACCCGGGTACTGCTCCCCCGAAGGCCTGCGGCGCCCCGCCAGCACCCCTGCACAGGCCCCCGCGGGAAGCCCCGGCCGCGTGGCACACTCAGCGGCCGACGCTGCCGCCTCAGCGCAGGCCGAGCCCCCCCAGCAGGCCCAGCATCACCGTGGCATCCGGACGCAGCCACAGCGCCCCTCGGCAGGGGACCCACGAGAGGCGGCACCCACGCAAGGGACGCGAGCAGCGTCGGGCGCGCCAGAAAATGCTGAGAGGCGGAGAGAGGGCAGCAAAGAGCTCAGCGGGACCGGAGCGCGGGGCGGGGGACAGAGGGTGGGGGACAGAGGGCGGGGGCACGGGGCGGCGGGGCTGCTCGACGCGAAACCCACGGCGGCCGCCCCGCCCGGACAGCCCCTGGGAGGTGGGCCTGCGGCAGGGCCGCCTCCCGCGACCCCCGGGGCGGCGCGGGGGCGGGCACGGGGAAGCCCCCGCCTGCCCCCAGTCCGCCGCGCACCCGCTGCTGCCCAACACACAGTCTTGGAGAGTGAGCCCGTGTGGGCTCTCCGTGTGGGGCGGCGGTGTGGGCCGGGCAGTGGGGTGCGCCAGCCGGGAAGCAGGGCGCTGCCCACCACCTCACAGAAGCCCCGCCAGCCTGCGGCCGCGGCCCAGGCGGCGCAGGGAGACCTGCAGCTTCAGCGTGGCTCTCGGGGTCCCCAGGGGCGGCGGGGGCCCAGCCCCAGGGCGCCAGGCCCGAGCTGAGAACCAGGCTTCCCGGCGCCCGTCGGCCCCCCCGCCGCACGGGGCCACGGCATTCTGAGCGGGCGGCCCACGCGAGGAGCCAAGTGAGGACAGGTGTGTGGGCCCTGCCTCCAGGACGCCCTCACAGCGGCTCTGCCTCTGCAGCGAGCCTGCGCCCGAGGCCGCTGCAGGCGCTGCCGTCCAGGCTGTGAGCCCGCCTCAGCCCACAGCCCCACGCACCGCCCCGCGGCCTCCACGCTGCGGCCCGGCAGTCCCGGCAACGCCGCCCGGACACACACCAGTCGCGCCGAGCCGGGACGCGCTGGCCCTGCCGGCGCGGGCACAGGCTCCCGAGAAGGGGCCGCCGTCCCACCGACAGAGGGGCCGCCCCGGGCCTTCCCACGCCCCGCTCGGGGCCACCAGCAGGCGCCCACAGCCTGCAGTGCTGCCCGCTGCAGACCAGGGTGTGGGCTGCAGGGACACCGTGCGGGCGGGACAGCCACACGCTGGGCCCGCTCTGGGAGGGCTTCTGGGAGCAGGAGGCAAGGCCGGCCCAGGCTGGAGAGGACGAGCCCTCACTGGTCACACAACCGCCGGCAGGAATTTTCTGGGGCGCACAAGCAGACACGGGAGCAGACAGGTGGCTCGCCAGCAGGGGCCAGCAGGAGTGCACAGGAGGCGGCCCGGCACCCACCACGCCACCCTGCCTGCCGCCACCCGGGGGCCTGCTCCCCCCGCACGAGCCGTCCCCCCAGTGCCTGGACAGGGGCTCAGGAACAGCCCCGCGGTCACACACACTGACGGGGGCCCGCGCCACCTCCCAGGGTCACCTCTGCGGCCTGAACAGAGGCCCCCGGCAAGCACCACCCGCAGGCGCGTGCCCTGGGACTCTTGACCAGGGCCCCACCCCAGTGGGCGGCCAGGCGGGCGGAGCAGCAGGAGAGGCCCGTCCGGGAAAAGGCGAGACGCACTGGAAAAGCCGGTCAGCGCTTCTGCTGCAGCGGTAGCCGGGGAGTCAGGGCTGACCCGCCCAGCTTCAGGGAAGTGGCCGTGGGCGTGGCTGAGCTGGGGCCGCTGATGAGGACCTCGCCGAAGCAGCCCCGGGGCAGCGGGCGGACACACTCCGCGTGCCCCGCACCTCCACGCCTCGATGGGCGCCCTCAGACGAGCCCCCACTGCCCAGCCCCCTGAACACCCCCCAGCACCGCTGCTGCTCCCGGAGGGCAGGGCCAAGCCCACGCACTCCCCAGCGCCCTGCTGCCACCACCCGGCTGGGCACAGACCGCCGGCCTCCTCCGGCCTCCTCCGGCCTCCTCCGGCCTCCTCCGGCCTCCGCCGGCCTCCGCCGGCCTCCTCCGGCCTCCTCCGGCCTCCGCCGGCCTCCTCCGGCCTCCTCCGGCCTCCTCCGGCCTCCTCCGGCCTCCTCCGGCCTCCGCCGGCCTCCGCCGGCCTCCTCCGGCCTCCTCCGGCCTCCTCCGGCCTCCTCCGGCCTCCTCCGGCCTCCTCCGGCCTCCGCCGGCCTCCTCCGGCCTCCTCCGGCCTCCTCCGGCCTCCGCCGGCCTCCTCCGGCCTCCTCCGGCCGCGATGCCCGTGCAGCTGACAGCCGGCCGGCCGGCAGCTCCCCTCCCGCACCCAACAGAGCGCCGGCCCAGCGACCCGGGGGCCTCCCGGCAGGAAGCAGACACCACCCAGGGGCCAGAAGTGTCCCGCTTCCGAGCCGTAACTGGCTCCAGGGCACCAGCACGTCTGAGGGAGACACACCGGGTTGCACCCCCAGAGCCCTGGCTTGGGCAGGTGTCAACGATGGCCTGGGCTTTGGCAGCTCAAGATCTCTGCGCGTGGAAGAGACAGCTCCAGAGAGCGTTCGAGCCGAGGCCCCGAAGGCAACCAAGTCTCACACAGGAGGGACCGAGCGCTGGCCCAGGTCACCGAGGCGCAGCTCTCCCTGCGGGCCCGGCACCAGCAACGGGCACCCCGGCCCCTCGGGGCCAGAAAGGCGGCCGCACGCCAGAGCACCTCCACGGCACGGGCACGGGAGCACCTCCACGGCACGGGCACGGGAGCACCTCCACGGCACGGGGCACGGGAGCACCTCCACGGCACGGGCACGGGAGCACCTCCACGGCACGGGCACGGGAGCACCTCCACGGCACGGGCACGGGAGCACCTCCACGGCA
>JAGFMF010012102.1:874294-898265 GCA_019455555.1 Galemys pyrenaicus | reverse complement strand
CACCTCCAGGGCACGGGCACGGGAGCACCTCCACGGCACGGGCACGGGAGCACCTCCAGGGCACGGGCATGGGAGCACCTCCACGGCACGGGCACGGGAGCACCTCCAGGGACGCGCGGCCTCGAGGCCCGCCTACTGCGTCAGGGTCTCACCCCTGCAGGCTGTGGCGGGCACCAGCGCCTAGGGTCAGGGCACCGTCTCAATCGCCTCAGCCGATGAAGTGCGGGACGAGGGGCGGGGAGGGCTGGCGCGGGAAAGATGGCGGCTGGCGGCCCCCACCCAGGACGGGCAGGCCACACACAGCGCACAGGGAGGCCGAACGGAGCCGCGGGCACGTGCAGAGCGGCCGCCGCGGCAGGGGGAGTCCGTGTGGCGCGGGCACCGCCAGGCGGCCTCAACGGGCGAGTGCGAGGCGCCGGCGGGGAGACTGAGCGGGGCGTCCCAGGGCACCCACAGGCAGCTGCGGCGGGGGCCCGCCAGGAAGCAGGGCTCCCTCCCGCACCCCGCCGGGAGCCCGGCCGGCCGCGTACCTTTGGCGTGGAAGGTCCAGCCCCTCCGCCAGTACTCCTGCAGCTGCACGCGCTCCTGCTGCCCCAGGCCGCACACCTCGCTGTAGAACTGCCGCTCGATGTGCATGTAGGCCGCCGGGATGGCGCCCGCCACCCCCCTGGCCCCGAAGAAGCCGTTCACCTCCGGGGAGGCCAGCAGGATGCGGTACTCGGCGCGCGTGCCCAGGACCAGGTCCATGTAGGCCTGGGTCAGGTTGAAGTAGCCGGTGGTGAGGTGCACCCTGGCGCCCCGCTCGGCCTCCGTCAGCAGCGTCTCGGTGACGAGCTCGTCGATCTGGATCTCGAAGGGCTTCATCTGGATCAGGGGGTAGATCCAGGTGTCCGGGGCGGGCCTCCGGTCGCCGGCGGCCGCTGCGTCTTCCTGGGCCAAAAGCGAGTCGCCGTGGAAGGTCTGGGCGTGCAGCATCTGCTGGCGGGTCCTGGCCGATTCGATCACGTCCATCACCCGCTTGTGGGCCGCCTTGCAGTAGGCAGCCCGGTCGCCTGGAGGGAGGCGGGAGGAGTGAAGAAAGGAGGAACGGCTGGGGGAACACCCGACAGACAAGCGCGCGGCCACCACTGGCCTCCCGGGGCACAAGGCCGCAGGCCTGCAACGAGGCTGCTCTCGGGGAGAAACGCCAGAGGGGCCTTGTCCACGAGGAGCCTCAGCCACGCTCACTCAGCAAAGTCAAAAACAGGCCGGATAGACTGAGGGGGACGGACGTGAGGGCAGTGGGCACCTCTGGGGTGACGCCGGGCTGGGGCCTGGGGGGCAGGGCTGGGAGAGCGCCTGGCGCTTGGTGTGCATTTTGTTTTTTTAAGATTTACTTATTTATGCACACAAGAACTGGGGTGCAGGCCAGAGATATGGGGGAGGGAATGAGAGGAGGTACCAGAGACGGAGTGGGGAGCAGAACAGGCAGATGGACTGAAACACACTGCTGAGGGGAGCAGCGGGGAGGCAGGAGGGGTCTGCTGCGCCACGTGGGTCCCTCCCTGGCCGGGGATCGAACTCGCGCTGCAGTGGCTGCGGCTGCTTCCTAGCCCTGACACCTACCCCCTGCACCACCAGGGGGGCCCACTTGGTATGCGTCTCACACAGCAAAGAACATTCAACCCACGAAGACACGTGCAAGCCCCTGGTGCGGGGCAGGTGCGGGGCACGCAGCAGCCGCCGGCCAGAAGAGGCCCCAGGGCAGGCCCAGAGAACAGGTCCAGGCCCCTTCTTATTTGCACACGACTGGCAACAAGTGGCAACGCAGACACGCGTGAGGGAGACGGGTGAGCGCTGTTACCTGACTAGGAGAGACTGACGGTTAGTGAGCTCAGGAAGTTCGGGGGGCTAAGGTGAGACCAAAACAGTCAGAACAGAAAAAACAGCAGGATGGCACGAGCGCATCAACGCCACAGTGGACTCTGCAACGCACTGACCCGCTGAGACGAGAAGAGAAACCGGTCAGGGTCAGGGTCAGGGCCAGGGGACGCCGGCCGCCAGGGCTGAGCGGGAGGGGCCCGCACGGGGCCTGTGGGGGCTGAGCTGGCCACGGGCCGAGAGGGACGACCTGAGCTGGTGCCCGCCCCTGGGACTCCGCACCCCCGAAGGCGGCCGGGAAGGGACGGCCTGCTCCGGGTGGCGGGTGCCCCTCCAGCCTGCCCATCTGCATTCTGGTCTCACCCCTCACCTCAGGCTCCCTCTCCCCTGTCCTCTGCAGGCCCGGGCCTGGCCTATTAGTTGCAACAGGGCAGGGCCAGCGTTCTCTGCACGGGCCAGAACACCCCAGCCCATGAGCCAGGGGGCGAGGCTGGGAATAACGTGCAGGTACGCACACGACAGAGAACAGACGTCCACCGATTCTTGTTGATGAAACCCAAGCGACACGAGTAGCCGCCGGCAGACGGGCCGGCAGTGGGCACAGTCTGCACCCCGGCTGTGCACCCTGCGCCCTCAGCGCCCTGGCCCAGGCGCACGGCTCCCAGGGGCGCACCAACTCAGGTGCTCTGTCAGGTCACACACCTCAGAGCCCCTCTCCAGAGAGCCTGGCTCTGCCCCGGCCCCCGTCCCCGCCCCGGCCCCCGCCCTGCTGACAGCTTTGAATGCAGCAGCAGCAGCAGCAGCAGCAGCAGCAGCGCTTCCTAAGGGCAACAGCCACAGGCATCCCAGGAATGCAAGCGCCCCAACACCAGCTGCCAAGAGCTGCCTGATCCCAGCTAGCAAAGCCAAGGGCGGGAGGCCACAGACCTCAAGGGGCTGAGAGGCACAGAGCCTTGTGCTGAGGGAGACGAGCTAGGACGCTGTCAGCAAGCTGCCTCCTGGAGGTGAGGGCAGGCCCCAGGCCCACCCTCGGGTCTGAGACCAAAGCCTGCCCTCCCACCTGCCGAAGACTGACAGAGGACCAGCAAGTCGGGCCTGTCTGGCTTCAGAAACAAAAGCAGAACCACGGACCTCCCTGGGGCGCAGCGGGTTGAGCACCGCACTGTGAAGCACCCACGGCCACTGCAGTTGGGAGTTCGAGCCCCAGCCAGCAAGGGACCCACAGGGCGCAGCAGACCTCTCCTGCCTCCCGCTGCTCCCCTCAGCAGTGAGTTTCAGTAGATCCGCCTGTTCTGCTCCCCGCTGTCTCTGGTGGATGCTCTCACCCTACCCCTCCCCACACCTCTGGCCTGGACCCCGTTCTTGTGTGCATACATAAACCTTTGGAAAAAAAAAAAAAGCAGAGCCGGACTCAACCGCCCAAGTGTGCTAAGTCCACAAGGCTGGCCAGAGCGTGCTCCCCGGGCCCCCGCGCCCTGCCCGCCAGCTCGGGCGGCAGGCGGGCCGTACCTTTGTACGGGTGCACCATGCCCTCCACCACCTGCACCGTGTTGTCCCCCTGCAGCTGCAGGGACACGTCCCCCACCGCGTCCACCAGCTCCGTGAAGAAGTCAGCGACCTCCGGGCAGTCCTGCAAGAACACGTAGCGGTCCTGGCGGTTGGTGAAGTAGGAGTCGCTCAGGTTCGCACTGCGGGGAGAGGAGCGGGGCTCAGGCCACGTGGGCGGGCGGCAGGGCCGCGGCGGGGCGGGGCGACGCGACAGGAGCACCTGGGACGGTAGGGGACAGAGGTGTGGAGCAGCAACTGACTTAGACGGCCCTGAGCGCGCAGCCCCCGGGGCGGGGAGGGGGCGCAGAGCCCGCCCCTCCTGGCGCCCTCCGCCCAACGACACCCCTCGCGGCCAGTCCCCCGGCCCAGGTGAGGACCAGGGCCCGACCCCGCCCGCTCCCTGACAAAGCCCTCCGGGGTCTCTGCAGACGCCGCCCGGGTCACCGTGCGAGCCGAACGAACGAGAGCGGGCAGAGGGCCCGGGAGGCAGCACGCCGTAGGCGGTCAGCACACCCCGCCACCCGACGATCACCCTCCAGGCTTCCCGCGCCCGCAGCACCCCGGCCACGGCACACGCGGGGAGCGCGAAGCGGCCGGGCCGGCCGGGCAGGAGACGACGGCAGCCCGCCCCGCCAGCTCCGCGCGCGGCCCACACGCACCCGCTCAGGATGACGCTGTTGTCGAAGAGGTACACCTTGATGTGCTGCAGGCCGATGGTCTCGTTGAAGCGCTCGGGGATCAGCAGGCGGAGCAGGCCCCGGAGGTGAGGCGTGTGGAAGAGGGAGACGCGCACCTGCTCCGGGAAGCGCTGCAGGAGCGGGAGCAGCATCGTGCGGGAGTTCTTCCTGCCTGGACTCGCGGGCGGGAGGGACGCTCGTCAGGCGGCAGAGCTCCGTCCGCTGCCGCAGACCCCCTGCGGGCCCGTCCACCCAGGTCTGGCCCAGGAGCCCCGGGGCCGCCCCGTTCCTGACCCCGGTCACGTATGTGGGCGGTCTGGGCAGGAGACGCTGCTGCTTCTGCTGCCCGGCACCCGCTCGCCCTCCTGCTGGCGTACAGGCCCCACCCCTCACCGCAGCACAACTCGGGGTGACGCCCCACCCTCAGCCCTCACTGCAGCACCAGGGCACAGGCCTGCGCCGGGCTGACACGCACATGGGGCCTCAGCGCGCGCCCGGCAGGAAAGCAACACCCTTCGGCGGACAAGGGGCTGAGGCCAGGCCAGCCTGGGGCCTCCGGAGGTCTCTCTCACACACACACACACACACACACACACACAGTGGGGCGGGGTGGGGCGGGGCGAGGAGGTGGCTCCCAAGACGCATCTGAGTCCTGGCTCAGGCCCTCGTGGAGCGGGGCAGAAACAGGAGTGCAAGTGCCCCTGGCTTACGCAGTCTCCCTCGGCCCCTTGCGCTCGCTGCAGGGGAGCCCTGGGCTGGGTGACCAGGCAGCCCTGACTCTTGCCCTCCCGGGTGCCTGGGGCACCAGCAGCGATGCTGAAGCCAAAGAGGCAGCGGCCCGGGGGCGGGCTGAGGGGCTCCAACCTACCCCTGGAGCCCCGTGTGAAGTCCAAGAGGATGGACACCTTCAGGTCCGAAGGGAATCTGGCTTGGAGTGACTTTTCTAGAGCGCTTTCCAGGCAATCCACCTTTCAAGGAAAAACCCCAGGACAGAGCGTCAATTCCAAAAAGCTCATTAGGTACCCAAAAAAAGAGAAACAGGCTGACATGTCAGCGGGCGCCACGGCCCTCTGCACGCACGGGCACCGGCGCTCCGGCCCAGGACGCGGAGTCGGCAGAGGGCCTGGGCCGGACTGCGCCGAGGCACCAGCACCACAGGCTCCCCCGCAGCTGCACTCGCTGCCCGCACGGCGGCACCACAGACAGCACCGCGAACGCTGGCGGGAGGCGGGGGTCCGAGGCACAGCTGCCCGGGCACCCGGTGGGAGAGCCGAGCCGAGAGCACGATCCAGCACTGCCCCGTCTCTGCACGCCGGCCCACGCACTTGCGGGCAAGCTAGAACCAAGACCCACACGTCCCGCCGCCGTACCCGCCTCGGGGCAGAAAGCCACCCCGGGACGGGACGGATCCCGGCCTCATGCAGACTCGCACAGCTCAGCCGCAGACTCTGCCTCCGGCAGAAACAAAGCGGGGCCCACGGCCTGCTCGGCCCCGCCCTTGTCGTGACAAGTGTGGCGTGACGGCCAGCTCAGGTGGAACGAGGCTGCCTGCCAACTGGCACCGGACCCCAGCGCTCAGCCCAGCCCGACTCCAGGTCAGAGGCAGGCGGCGAACATGTGGGGCCGTGCGGGCCAGATGGTCTCCACCAGCCCCAGGGTGAGACGCCAGTCGCGGACGAGCCAGGAGCAACCTGGCTGGGCGCCAACGAGGCCGCGTCTCGGACAGAGAACTGTGACGCTCACGTGCCCGTCACGGGTCAGACACATTCTTCTTCAGATTTTCCCCGCACTTGAAAGTGCAAAACCGCCCCCGGCTCGCAGGCCCACCCCGGACGGGTGCAGAGGGCGGCGAGGGCCCCGTGCGGGCAGAGGACACCAGCCAGCGAGAGAGGTCCCCACGCCGCCCTCCCTGGTCTCGCTGGGCCTCTCTCTGCGCCTCTCCCTGGTCGGCCCGGCAGGCCCAGCAGGGTCAGGAGACGTGGGGGGCCCAGCCCACTCCTGGTGCCGAGCACAGAGGTAGGGTGGGGGTTGTTCACAGCTGTCCCCCACTAAACCTTACCAGCTCCTGTTCCAGAGGGCCCGTGCCCAGGTAGAGGGACGCCATCACGACCCGCCTCTTGGCCACTCTGATCTGCCCCTGCGAGAGGAGACAATTCCAAAGTCACACTCAGGCCTGCAGCTCACCAACAAATTAGGCACATGACATGCTGTGTTGCCACCAATTAACATTTAAAGCCTAAAGGTATGCGGTAACCTACAAGTAAGGATCCACAACGCTTTTATTTTTTTAAAGGTTTATTTATGCACACAAGAGCTGGGGTACAGGCCAGAGTCGCGGGAGGTGAGAGGAGTCACCAGAGACACAGCGGGGAGCAGAACAGGCAGACGGACTGAAACACACTGCTGAGGGGAGCAGCGGGGAGGCAGGAGAGGTCTGCTGCACATGTGGGTCCCTCCCTGGCTGAAGATGGAACTTGCGTGGCTGTGCTGCAGATGCTTCACAGTGTGGCGCTCAACTGGCTGTGCCACCAGGGAGGCCCTATTATTATTATTTTTCAAAAGATTTATTTATTTACGCATACAAGAACTGGGGTACAGGCCAGAGGTGGAGGGAGTGAGAGACAGAGTGGGGAGCAGAACAGGCAAGCAGACTGAAACACACTGCTGAGGGGAACAGCAGGGAGACAGGCGAGGTCTGCTGCGCCCTGGGGTTCCCTCCCTGGCCGGGGATCGAACTCGCGCTGCAGTGGCTGCGGCTTGGTTCACAGAGCGGTGCTCAACCTGCTGTGCCGCCAGGGAGGCCCAGGACCCACGAGTCTAAGTGGGACACCCGGCCTCAGGGAGAAGCAAAGCAGGGGCTGACCAGACCTCCGGGACGATGCAGCCGCCCGTGAGGAGCCTGAGGCTGCCGCGTGTGCGCCGCCGCGGGGAGCAGGACGCACCGCCTGTGCACACACAGGCGCCAGAACCCCGACAGCAGGGGGCGGGCCGGAGGGTGAGCGCCCGCCGGAGGCTCACGCAGCAGGCACTGCTTCCCACGTGCCGGCGGCGGGCTGGACACGAAGTCCACACCGCCTGGGCTGCCCCAGCCCCCGGCCGCTGACCCCTTCTCCGGGCCGCGCAAGAGGCCCCCCCGGGGAGGGGCCGGCAGGGAGAAGGTGGCACTCCCCAGGACACAAGGGGCGGGAGGCAGGCACGCCTCGACTGTCCGCACAGACAGAGGGGTCTCGACCGAACGATGCACGGACACGCCGCCGGGAGAGGCTTCTAAGCGGAAGAGACGGCGACTCCCGGGCCTGCTGTTTCCTGTCTTGTTACTGCGGAGGGATGAGGGATGACAGGGAGACGCTCGCGGGGAAGGGGATCGTGAAGAGGGGACAGAAGCGCAGCTGAGGCGCCTGCTCGGGGCAGAGACTGTCCACGGCCCCTGGCGGGCCTCGGCGACAGCAGCCGGGCAGCAGGCAGAAGCCAGCGCTGCCCTCAGGGAGGACGCAGCCCCGCAGCAGACCTCGTGGACCGCCCAGCCTCGGTGCGAGGGGGAGAAGGGAGTGGGCCTTCTCCTGGCCTCCCAGGCCCAGCTGCCTGGGCAGAGGCACGCGGACGCCCGGCCAGGGCTGGCACGGCCTCGGCCAGTCACTCACCGGAGCCGGCGAGGACGCCCAGAACCTCCCCGAACACCCGGCGTGTTCCGGGCCACGGGCACCAGGCAGAGCACCGGCGACCACGAGCGGGGACACGGGCCAGGCACGCGCGGGGACTGGGCGTGCAGGGGCGCGCTCACACCTCACAGAACGCATCTGCAGTGGACCGGCCAGAACTCAGGCCGGTGGGCCCCGCGGAGCTGCGGAGACGAGCGAAGACAAGCGAGAAGAGCCCGCGCAGAGACGCGCCCGCTGCGGGTCCCAGCCTCCCGGCTCCGGCCGCCAGCCTCGCCCTGCTCGCTCGACCCCGTGCTTCTGGGCCCAGGGGTCGCGCTGTGGACGCTCACCGGCGCCTACTGACCGCGGCCCGTCAGCAGCGGCCTGCATGACCAGACCGCATGGACACGCGAGTGGCGTGTGGGGCGCTGAAGCCCCAGCGCATCTCCGCCTGGGGGACACGCCTCAGAGTGGGGGGGCACTGGGACTACGAGGCTGAGAACCTGCTGCCCAGGCCCCCAGGTGCCCGGGGGTGCTCTTCGCAGGGAGGGCGTCTGGCCCCGCCCACACACCACCCCACGAGTCACGGGGTCCGGCCTTCCCGGCATGCGTCTGCTGAGACGACTCGACTCTTGCGCATCCGAGCTGTGTCCAGGCGGGGAGCCGACAGGCCCCGACCAGAACAAGCCCCGTCCTCCTGGGCCTCCTGAGCGGGGACGTGCCCTCCTGGGCCTCCTTCCAAGCGTTCACGTCCTGAGCCCCGAGCGTCGACCTGCCTCAAGCAGGACATCTGGGGCCTCCCTGTGGCGCAGGGGTCAGGCGCCGTGCTGGGAAGCGTCCGCAGCCACCGCAGCGCGAGCTCGATCCCCGGCCGGGAGGGGACCCGCAGGGCGCAGCAGACCTCTCCTGCCTCCCACTGCTGCCCTCAGCAGTGTGCTTCAGTGGATCTGCCTGTTCTGCTCCCCGCTCTCTCTGTGAGTCCCCGCACCCCCACACCTCGGGCCTGTACCCCAGCTCATGTGCATGAATAAATCTTTAAAGAAGAACGTCCAGCACGCGCTGCGTCCCTGCCCCGCGCTCCCGGCCACTCGCCCTGGCGGCGGCTCCTGACAGTGCTCCAGACCTGGCCGCTGCGGCCCTGAACCCCGCGGCAGGGGCGGGGAGAACAGCCTCGGAGCTCCTGAACAGCGGGCACCTCTGCCCAGCACTCGCCCAGCCCCAGGCCCCAACCCTGTCGCTCCCTGCTGAACGCCACTTACCTTCATGAGCTCAAAAAACTCCGCCGGAGAAGAAAGCACCCTCACGTGCGAGCTGGACACCCCGAACTCCGGAACCAGGTTTCGGATCCACTGGAACCGGTGCACGCCCTCGGGGCACAGGCAGCACGGCGGGGAGGTGACCTGGGGGACGGTGGGGGACAGCAGGGGCGCCAACAGCAGCCATGGCGACCTGCACAGAGAGACAAGGGTCATGCTTCTCAGCGCTCCCTCGGGGTCGCGCTCAGCTCCTGGGGAACAGGCGGGCGCGGGGGCCCGTTTCAGACCTGAGGCCACTTCCGCTAAGCCCCAGACAAACTGTGCAGACGGGTGTTCCCCGCGGCGCGAGCAGCTGAGCACGTGAGACGAGCCAAGCCCCGGGGAGCCGACCCCGGATCCGCTCTAAACAGCATGCGGGAGCAGCGCAGCCGCTCACCTCGCTGCCGCCCCAGCGGCGCCCGCAGCAAGCCGCCCCGGGGCGCTCGGACCAGCGCAAGCCGCGGTCCGTCTCGTGACCACCAGGCCGTGACCAGTGGGACAAACAGGGACGCGTCCAGAAGGCCGCAGCGTTCTCTCCTACTGGACACAGACGAGCCGGGGCGGGGAGCCTCTCGGGGGTGCTCGTACGACCAGGCCCGCCCCTGCGCCCCTCCTTGGGGCCACTCTACAGAGCCACCCTCTGCAGCCCAGCGGCTGCACCCCAGAACCCCCCAAATCAAGCTCAGAGCAGGAACCCCTCCCGGTGCGCGACGGGCACGCACATCCCAATCTCCCTCTGGGGAGTGCGCAGACACCCCGGGCCTGGCCCAGCCGGAAGATGACCTCATGTGCGCGCGCGCCAAGTGTCCCCGGCGACGCCAGGTGGCCACAGCTGTGCTTCCCAGCACGCCCGCGGCAGCACGGCCGCGGCCTGAGTCCACGGTCCCGCAAAGGCAGAGCCTCGCCTCGGGTCCCCGGGGCGGGGGGGCTGCCGGCCACCCTTCCACTGTGAGGGGGCCCCTCCCTGACACCGCAGGCGGCGCTCCTGCGGCTTCCAGGTCCCCGGCCGCAGCTGCCAGGGCCCCGTGCTGCCTGTTTCCCAAAGCACAGGCGTTACACCTGCTATGCCCAAAGCCGACCACGGAGCAGAGGGGAAGAGCCTCCGGCCCCACGGAGGCCGGCAGACGACGGGGCCACACAAACCCCTGCAGTCGGCACCCCCACAGGGCCCGCAGCCGCTGCCCTTGAGCAAGCGCGGCCTGCGCGAGGTGAAAAGCCGCGAGCACACAGCAGCTAGTTCTCTGCTCCCTCGGGAAGAGACCCCGGCATCCCACACAGCCGCCTACGGCCGAGACGCACAGCAGCTCCAGCAGGAACACGAGGAAACACCTCCGTGGCACACGGCGCCCCAGCGGAGGGCGAGAGCCAACCCAGGCCCCCACCCAAGCCACCTCGGAGCGCCGACCACGCGCCGCGGCGGGCACAGGAGAGCCGGCCCGGTCGGGGTGCCCGTGACGCCCCCACCAGCTGAGGGCAGCACCAGAGAAAGTCCTGGAGGCAGCCAGGAAGGTGGCGACGCAGGGCATGGGCCCCTGTGAACAAGGGGGCTCTGACCCCCTCCGTTCCGCCTCCAAAACCTGGTACGGGGAGGGGCCCAGCAGGGAGGGGCGCAGATGCCAGAAGCAGAACCACCCACGAAGCCCAGGAGCCAGGGTCCAGGGCCCACGCCGCTGTGCTCCTGGGAGAGGCGCCTGGGCAAGATGGGGTGCCCCGGGGTACCTGGGCAGCTCTCCCCGGGGACGCGCGGCCAGGGCACCAGGCTAAGCGGGCGGCGGGCCTCCTGCCGGCTTCCTGCTCGGTCTGCGTCCGCACACGTTTGCTCGTGTCAGATGGCAGGCACTGCGAGCCAGCGAGTCTCGGGAGTCGGTGGAGGGCCCGAGCCCGCGGCGGCGTCTGTGGGGCCCTGGGGCGCGCGCCATGCGCCCACCTGCCAGCACGGGCTGGCCACGCTTGACCTAGCCCAGGCGGCCGGGCTCCCGCGCGAGCCCCACTGCCGCTCGAGGGGTCTGCTCAGGGCTCCATTCATCTCCTCCCACCGCAGTCAGGGCCCCAGGGGGCTCGTTCCCGCTTTCCACTCTGAACGCCTGGGAACCTTCCAGAAAAGCCCTCTCCCCAAGCGAGCAGCAGCCCTGCACCGTGGCCGCCTGCCTCCCCTCCTCCGGGGGTTACGGAGAAAGCGCACGCGGGCCGGAAGGCAAACCCACGCCCAGCCCCGTGGAGGCAGGCGGCGCGGCCCCAGCCCCAAGAGCTCGCGGAGGCGGCACAGAGCGCCCACCCCAGCCCCGGGCTCCATCAGTCCCACCTCCAGTCAGGGACTCCTCTCCGCTGGGCCGGCGCCGGGGAGGGCAAGAGAAGACGCGGGTGGGAGCGGGCCCTGGGCCCAGCAAGCACCCCCAGGGCAGACCTCGCGGCGGCAGGGACCACAGCGGGGCCGTCTCCGTCTGCGGCTCTGGAGGCCAGCGGGGCGGCCCCTCCGGTCACCCACACAACACCAGGCCCCGGAAGGGCTTGCCCACGGAGCCCGCAGGAAACTCCCCGAAGCAGGGTGGGCTGGGCATGCGCGCCAAGGACCCCGCCTGGGGCCCGAGCCCCCCAGCCAGGGGCGCGTGGAGCAGGGTGACGAGACGGTCGCGAGTGCGCGGGGCAGGGTGCAGCGGGCAGGGGTGGCACGTGCCTGCCATCTTTAAGAGAACCACGGCTGACTCAGTCGTGGGCCCTGCGTGCCAGGCCTGAGCTGCGGCCCGAGCGAGGAGCGAGGACCAGCGGGGCCAGCCTGCCCCGCCTCCTGGGGGACGAGCTCCTGGGGGGACGGAGCACGGAGAGCAGGTGAGCAGGCGACCGCTAGGGCGGCAGGGTGTGCAGACCCAAGAGGCAGCGGGAACACAGGACAAGGGGCTGCCTCTCCTGGCGGCAGAGTCCCACGCACCCGCCACTCTGGAGCTGTGCGCCTCTGCCGCTGCCTGCCCCGGGGAGAGGCCGCAGAGGGGCGCCCTCCACACCTCGCCCACCCATGGGACACGGGGCGGCCAGCCCTGGGCGCCGGGGCCCAGCGTCACCCGACACAAGTGGCACTGGTGACACCTGCACAGAGAGCCTGGTCTTGGGCCTTCTCGAGGGCGCCTGTGCGTCCACAGCGCCAGGACAGAGGCAGGCTGCGAGCCCCGCGCAGCACACGGCCGGGGGTCACGAGGCTGCCGGAACAGAGCAGCGAGCTTCACGGTCCAGGCTCTGCAGCTTGGCTCCCGCCCAGCCGGCACGGGGTGACGACGACACGGGCTTTAAGAGAAACTGAGCTCTCTAACTATTACTTTCAGAAACTACTTTTTAAGAAAACCCCTTCTCTCCCCCCGTACACACGCATTTCAACGTAAAAACGTGCAGTGATGAGAACAGGCAAGAGTCACAGCACTTCCTGAGAAAGGCTCTGACGGCCAGGGCCTGCTTCCTGCAGCAGGAGGGGGCGGCGCCCCGACATCACAAGCAAGCGGAGCCCCAGGAGGGAAATGAGTGTGGATTCCCGTAGGTGACAAAGTCCCGCCAGAAGCCCGGAGAAGCCGGCCAGATGGCTCTCCTCGTGGCTGGCCCCGGGAAGTCAGCTGCACGGAGGGCCAGGACCCTCGAAGACAGAACGACCCGCACCAGCACCCCCAGGCGCCGCCCAGCGCCGCGCAGGGCCCTGGTGCTCCAGAGGGGCCCCGGCCTGACTCCCGGCAGCCAGGGCCAGCAGCCAGGGCCGCCGGGCACCTGGAGTCCCGTTCCCAGTGGGGCCGCGTCAGCACGCTGGGCCAGCCGGCTCCGTCCCTCGGAGAGCGCACGGCCCACCACCCAGGCCGGCTCGCTGCAGCCCAGAGCAGGGCGAGGGCCTGGCTGACGCTGTGAGGTCCCGGTCTGCGCCGGCCCGCAGCAAGGCCTGCTGCCACCAGGGGTGACCGCGCATTTGGGCCACGCGGTTCCAGGCCCAGAGCACTCTGCCGCACTCTCCTGGGAAGGGGCCGGTCCCAGCAGAGCCCAGAGGCCGCACGGGGCGGGCGGGGAAGCCGGCAGAAGCCCTACCAGAGGACGAGAGCATCCATTGGCTTGCGCGCAAGGGGAGGGACCTGACTCTTAGGCGTGTGCCCCTGAAAACTCTGGGAGTAGGACTCCACCCGCCCACACACGTACTCACACACTAGAAGAGAGAAAACGGGACCCGGGTTTCAGAAATAAAGACTTTTCTGCACATCAGCACAAACCAGCAATGATCAAAAACAAAAAACAGGGTCACCGAGAGGGTACTTCCTGACACTTGACACACTGGTGGCCGGCCCCTGCGCAGACAGCCAGGCACCAGCACAAGGCCCCGGCTCCCCCTCACCCCAGAGCCCTTCTCGCCCTGCTCTGGTGATGCGAGCGCCTCAGCCCACGCGGTCGGGTCGGCCGGGCAGGAGCGAGACTGCCCAGCAGCCCCCTTCAGGACAGACTCGCCCCTACCTGCCCCCTGCCCCCGACGTCATCTAAGCACCACCAGTCCAAGCGGAGACCACAGCCCAAGACACTGCGTGTGCTGTGCGGTCCCAGGGCCTGCTCCCTGGGTCTCCAGCTGGGGGATGCGCTTGCTCCTAGCTCCTCCCTCCCGCTCCTCCCCTGCCCCTTCCCCAGCCAGCTCCTGTGAAGGGCCCAAGTGCCTGCTGCTCGATGCTCCATCGTCAGCATGTGCTCTTAGACCCCCGGCCCCCTTCTTCACCTGACTCCTACACCCCCCAAGGTCACCACGGTCCCAAGGTCACCACGCCCAGGAAGGCTGGTGTGATAGCTGGGGTGCCCCATGGTGCTGTGGCGACCCCCACCTCACTTCAGCAGACCGCCTGTGTGCGGGTGTGCGCGTCGTGAGCTAAGGGTGTGCCTGTTCCCGGGGCACCCACAGCGCGCCCCACACACGCACGCCGAGTAAACGCACACAAGCGCAGCCCACCGAGAGAAGGCAGACACAGCAAGGCAGAAGAGAGCAGTCCGTCTCGCTCACCAAGGTGGTAAGCACAGTCCTCTGCCTCCAAGGCTGTCTCCACACCAGGAGATGCTGCAGGAGAAGAGCGGTTCCCTCCCACCGCTCCCCCACGAGTCAGAGCAGCGAGCACACTAATTCCAGTCCACGACTGCACAGCGCTATTACCCACGAATCAATGATCCGAGTTACAAGAAATCACACCATTGGGGGAAGGAGGCCTTGGGAGAACGGGACAGTGGAGAAGAAATGGAAGCGAGCAGCCGACAGACCAGAGCGGCCTGAAGGCCAAAGAAGGTCTGCAAACTCAAGGCAAGGAAAGGGCAGAAGCCCACCCGGAGCATGGGACAGGCCAGAGAACTCCTCCGGGGTCTCAGCAAGCACGTCACTTCCAAGCCGACAGAACAGACTTCTGATGTCTGCGTCCGATTTAACTGAGTTTCTGAACTGAACTGTTTTTTGTGGGTTTTTTTTTTATTTATGCACACAAGAGCTGAGGTACAAGCCAGAGTCACGGGAGGTGAGAGGAGTCATCAGAGACAGAGCAAAGAGCAGAACAGGCAGATGGACCAAAATACACTGCTGAGGGGAGCAGCTGGACACAGGAGAGGTCTGCTGCGCCATGTGGGTCCCCTCCCTGGCCGGGGATGGAACTGGTGATGGTGTGCCAAGGATGCTTCACAGTGCGGTGTTCAAGCTGCTGCGCCACCAGGGAGGCCCCCGGACTTAACTGTTGACTCAGAGAAACAACTCTCAGCTTAATCAAGAAATAAGGAGCCGGGGCCTCCCTGGTGGTACAAGGGGTTAGGCACCATGTGATGAAGCATCCACAGCCGCTGCAGCACGAGTTCGATCCCTGCTGCGGGCTATGGAGGGGACCCACATGGTGCAGCAGACCTCTGCTGTCTCCCCACTCAGCAGTGTGTTTCAGTCCATCTGCCTGTTCTGCTCCCCACTCTGTCTCTGGTGGATCCTCTCACCCCCCCCCAACACACACACACACCTCTGGCCAGTGCCCCAGTTCTTGTATGCATAAATCTTTTTTAAAAAGTTAAAACATTAAAAAACAAAAACAAACAAGGAGCCACACTGGTACTATTTACAAAGTGGACACTGAGAAGTTCATCAGCCCCAGCCCCAAAAGCACTCAAGAGAAATGTTTTTGCTTTAAAGGATTTGCGAAGATTGCCTCAACATCCTCCAGTAATCAATTCTAACGTTAAACAATGATTAATAAGGAAATGTTTTTCAGACAGTTTAAACACATAAAGGGAAATGACGAATTCGCCTAAACAGCTCATCTCTGAGAACATTTTTTGTGAAACTTTTAAACCAAATTTCTCAGTGGTCTGACGCCAGGATGCAGAAGTCACCTGACTTCACAGCCTAGCCCTGGACAGTGCTGGTCTTTACTAAGCACTGATTACAGCAAGTGGAGAGGCCGGGCTTCCTCACCCACCCTCCCTCCCGCTCTTCCATGTGAAACTGAACAGTTTTGATCATCAGCAAGCTTCCAGGAGTTCCGTCCTGCCCTCATTCGAGCACTTCAAAATTCCCCTAAACACACTTGAACACTGGCTGGAAATTTCCCACCTCGACGCAACATGAAGCAAGTTCCTTCCCACAGCTCGGCTCAGCGCACATGACCAGAACCCAGATCCCGGCACTGAGGGCCAGGAGGTCAAGTTCACCCAGGCTGCAGGAATACAGATCTAAGACGACTGCAAAGGCCACTAAAGGCTGCCGCTCTAAGATTTCTTTTCATTACGGATCAAGAGTGAAGGCTCACGCCTCTCATAGTAAAACTATCGAAAGAAAGTGTTCTTTCTTTAGAAAGAAAACACAAAAAACAGAATTATTATTATTTTTTTTAATATTAGCGACAGCAGGCGGCCTCTTAGGTCAGCGCGGTCTTGGCAAATGTTTACTTGGAAAGCCCACTGCCTGAACAAACTGCCTCAGAGCCTCCTTCACCATTTACATAATTCACTTCAGTACTTTTCCAGAAGAGGCCCCTCCGGAGAGTGCGAAAGGGGGGTTCAAGTGGTTCCTCTTCCCTCGCCTGAGTGTTACTGAGTCAGGATTGCCTCACAGCCCTCTCGGCAGGACGCGAGCGGCGGGGCAGGCCGGCCCAGCGCCCCAGCAGGGCTGATTCACCGCGGCCAGCCCCTCGCGGGCAGGCGGCCTCACGAGGAGCCCCTCCGAACACAAACGGCGACCCTCGCCCCAAGTCTCCCCAGCACTCGCGCCCCGGCCCCACACTAACGCCGGGACGCAGCCCCCAGGCTCGGCCGGCTCTCGCGCGCGGACAGCGGCCGGACTCGCGTCCCAGTCCCGCGGGGGCCAGGCGGCCAGGGCCCGGGGCCGCGGTCCACTGTCGGCGCGGCCGGCCGGCCCGGGGCAGCGGCGCCGGCTGCGGCGGGCAGGGCTCGGGGGCCGGGCCGAGCGCCCGCCGCTCGCTCACCTCCTTGGCCGGCGGTCCCGGTTCCTGCCCAGGCGGTCGGACAGGCGCCCCAGGAGCGCGGCCAGGCCGGGGCGGCCAGGCAGGAGGCCCAGCAGCCGCCGCCAGAACACCGGCCCCGCCGCCGCCGCCGCCATGGAGACTCGCCGCTTCCGCTTCCGGCGCGCGAGAACTTTATTGACAACGCGGCGCGCGGACACGGCGGCGCGCAGGCACGGCGGCGCGCGGACACGGCGGCGCGCACGCTCGGGACGGCCGGGCCGCGGCCTCAGGGTCCGCAGGGGCGCGCGCACGGCCGGGGCGGGCCGGGGGCGACAGGGCTGATGCGCCGCGCTGTCGCGGAGCTGGGGCGTTCGTCTTCGGCCCCCGCGGCGGGCTCGGGCTGCACTGACCCCCCCAGAGGCATGTGTGAGCTCTGGCGGGGCACCAGCTCGGAGGAACCCCGCCGACCGAGCTGGGTCCCTGTCGCCGCGCAGCCCCGGGCGCCCCGCGCCCCCAAATACCCAGGCTGCCCGTGCTCACCTCCGCATCCCCAAATGCCCAAGCTGTCCCGCGCAGCCCCGCGTCCCCAAATACCCTGGCTGTGTCCGCGCAGCTCTGCGCCCCCCAAATACCCAGGCTGTCCCTGCGCAACTCTGCGCCCTCAAATACCCAGGCTGTCCCACGCCCCTGGGAATGTGCCCCTCTGTGGGTGAGTGGGCTGGAGGAACTCACCCTATAACTAAAAACACTGCTTGTGGCTAATTTAAAAAGGAAATTTTGCAATGACCTGAGAGGCAGGGGAGGGAGAGGGAGCCCGGCACCCATAATGGGTAGATAACCCAGAACCTGCGGGTCCCCGGTGCACCCCAGGGCACTTAGGCTGCACACCAGGGAGGTCATCAAGTTCACATGCCCGGGGGTGTTGTGAGGATGAAAGGAAATGGGCACACCGGCTACAAAACCCCCAGTTCACGTTCACTGAATAATCCCAAGGAAGTCGTGACACATTCCCTACCAGAAATTCTATTCACCCCAGCGGTGCTGTAATATCAAAAATGGGGAAACAGCCGCGGGGGAGCTGGGCCAGTGAGTAATGGCCCATCACCCACCGTGCTGGTGGGACATCATCCATTAAAAAATGATATCGTGGGGAGATGTTTAACGACATCAGGTGTAAAATCCAAATCTCCACAGAGGGTTAGAGAGTTTATCTCTTGTTGTTAAAAATTAAAAACAGAGAGTGTGTACAGACAGACTGAGAGTAAATCCACAGACTTGTTAACATTGTTATCTGGTGCTGTTTGAGAATTGTCCTCCGTGTTTACAAACTGCGGGTTTCAGACGAATTTAAAATTTTTATTCAGGCTTGAACAGCTAGACAAACATCAGGCGAAATTTGATTCAACACTTCTAAGTTAGAAGTGGTGAATCATCACATTTCCTAACTTCCAGTAACTAGGATGAGACCATCCATGCAAGGTTCCACTTTTGCAGTGTCGGCCCCCGGCAGGAGCTGGGGGGGGCAGGGGGGTACTGCAGGGCAGTGGCTGCTGAATGACCACACTGTCCTACTGCACCCCAAGCACCCCCAAGGACCTGGACAGCACCCTGGTCGTCTTTTCTGGCCACTTCATTTTGCATGTGCTGCTTTCCTGGCAAAGCATTAAGGGGAAGGAACCATCGTAACACCCCACTGGGCATGTATCTTCTCAAATAAATTGTCAGGACACATGTTGCAACTGATAGCGTGGTCAGTATACTCACAGACCATGGTCCAGCCCCTGCTGAACCTCACACCCAGAGCCTGTGGCCTTCATGGCTAATTTAAAACCGTCAGAGCTACAAGCACAGTGAAGCAACCACGACTTTGCCCGAGGACACGCGTGTTAAGAGGTTGCAAGAATCTGAAATAATGGTTTTCAGAGATTGAGTAATTTTCTGAAGGGTTACGTTGACATTATGACAACACGAACATTTTCTGCCAGGAGGTCTCATTTGGGCTAGTGAGTAAGGAAGGAGAGAAGAAAAGGCACACCTGCCTGGGAGCACCCCGATTAGTCTGGAAGGCGGGCACTCGGGGCGGACATGGCATCTGCTGCTGGGGTTTCTCCATTCTGAACCCGGGACAAGAAGGCCTCGGGTCCCTGAGACCCCTGCGGCTCAGAAGCCCATCCCGAGTTCCCTCCCTGCCCCCACCTCATTAGTTGCGCACCCCCCATCCTTCCCAAACAGGAGGTGCCAGGTTTAGACTGACAGAGTGGATGGGACTGATGACAGATAACGTGTCTTCCCAAACGGAAAAGGAAATTCATTCACTGAAGGACAGTTGACGTAAGGGAGCGGTGGGCCAGTGCCCCCGACGACGCAGGCTGCTGGCCCAGGCAGGAAACACCAGGAAATCCTGAGCCAGAGGCCAGCCTCACTGTCTGTGAATCATGCCCTAAGGCCAGGATCTTGCCATGCCAGAGGAGGGCCCTCCTTCCCCGCACCTGGCTTGGGGGAGGGTCTCAAGATGCACTGCCTGGTGGGTTCCTTCAGCCAGAACTGTCCAAAGAGATGCTATTTAATCTCAGAACGCAATGCAAGACAAAAGAGAAACCACTGGCATGGACAGCTGCAGAGAAGGTATGTTTGCCGTTGCATTTAGTATATCAAGTGCAAAAATTAAAAAAAAACAAAACAAAGCCCCCCCCCCCCCCCCGGGGTTGGCAAATTCCAAGGGAGGGAAGGCCAGACTGGCCCATCTCCTGCCTCCAGCAAGCAGAAACTCCTAGTCCGGTGTCCCTTAGGGCCCATCAGCTGCTTCCCAAGTGCCTCTGCTCTCTAGGGAGCTTGGCCTAGGTGCTAAGGACCGAAGCACTGGCCCCTGGACCACCGCCCGCTGTGCCTTCGCTCTCCTCCCAGGTCATGCTGGCCTCACCAGCTTGGACTCCGTCAAGCCCTCGGGCTTCCCACACTTGCGTGGGCTGTTCCCTACTTACAGGTGTCCTCCCACTTGTTCTCCCAGCTGCGTCCTTCCCTTGGAAATGTCTTCTTCCCGCTACTGTGACTCAGTCTTAGTTACTGCCCTGTTGTTCTTGTCTTGTCTCCCCGCCCCCCACATACAGAGCACAGGCGCCCTTGGAACCTGTGTGCTCCCCTTTCCCCTGGTGCTTGATGTGGCACATGGTTTACAAATGTGCCCCTGGCACAAGGTGGCAAGCGCCCTGGCCTCTGGCCGCAGGCCGATGGAGCCATGCAGTGGCCGGGCCTCCTGAGACTTTACTGACCTGCAGCCACATATCAACCTGGACACTTGCGTTTGGGCCTACCTTTCCCGGCTGGCTGAGCCGGGGCCTCTGTCTCCCTCTGGCCTCCAGCCTTCCCTGCCCTCATCCTCTGCAGAGGTTCATTCATCCCCTGCCCCCCAACCTGTTGCTCTGATCTCTTTCAGTCCCTGATACCCATGCCCCCCAGATCAGGCCTAATCCCAAGCTTCCCTGCCTTAAGGCTTCCCCCTGGTCCCCACTGCAGATCAGGGGTCTGAAGTGAAGTGTTGGGGGTTCAGGGGGAGGGGAAAAGTGGCAAAGGGGATGCAGAGGATGGTGGTAGAACCAAAGAGCCCTGGGGGGGGGGGGGGGCATGGGGCAGGCTCCTTCAGTCAGAATTGTCCAAAAAGGTGCTATTTAATCTCAGATCGCAAGGCAAGACAAAAGAGAAAGCACGGGGCATTGACAGCTGCAGGGAAGGTATGTTTGCTTTTGCATTTAGTATATCAAGTATATCAAGTGCAAAGATAACAAAACAAAACAAACAAAGCCCCTGTGTGCACTAAGAGCCCCAGGGGCGGAGGAGGGAGGGGCTCCGCTCTGCCTCTGCTCAATGAAGCTCCCTGAGCCTGCGGGACTGTCTGCCAGGCCCAGGTGGCCCCAAAGATGGGAGCCAGAAGGTCTTGCCGTTCCTGGGGGCTGAGCGGCTTGGAAGGCGGGGAGAACCAATTTGCCAAGCACGGGAATCAGCAGACGCCCAGCTCGGGGTGGGAGCCGGTCAAAGTTCTTGTGTTTATCCTTTAAACTTTTCAATGTCGAAAATCTTGTCATCCACAGAACAAAACACCTATTGCTCAATGGTGGTTGCCTCGCCACAAGAGGCCGGATCATCTGGCATTTCGTTAACAAGAAGCCAGAGCCCAAATTTCTGGAAATGCCTCCTGGGCAGAGGAGCCTGGTTTGTTTCTCTGTCGCCTGCCCGTGAGAGATAAATGCAGCTCTCGGTTTCAGGGGAATCTCGGGCTCTTGTGGTGTGGCAGACGGCCAGACTATCCCAAGGAGGAGCGAGGAGCGAGGAGCGGCCTGCCTGCCGGGGATCCTACAGCCCAGCGGTGGGGAGCCTTGGCGGCCCTGCCCAGCTCTGTCCTGGGGAATCCTGGGTTCCCCGGTGCTCCACTGCGGGGGGCTCCCTGGCAGGAGCCCATCCTACCCAATCCTTCCCCTGCTTCCCCAGGAGAAGCTGAACGTGCCCCAGGCTGGCATGAGTCCCACTTAGGACCAGTCTGAAATGAGGCCAAGTCAGTCCAGGCTGAGCAGCCAGTAGCGATTTAGCGACCTCCTGCGATTTAGGAAAGAAACGACCCCCCCACCCCCCACCCCTGTCAATGGCCCTTCTTGCCCGTTAGCCTAGCAGGAGGCCAGATGGGGTGCCACCCCAAAGCCTGCAGTTCCAGGCAGGGAATGGACAGAGGAGATACCCCTTGGTGGAGGACTGGTGGGGGGGGGGGGGTGATATTTGTGATGAGCTGGCGAAGCCCTGTGCATTGAAGGAGACCTGCCAGAATACCGGCTGCCGGCTGCCAAATCAGTCAGTTTTTCCAAAGAAACCCCCAGATTCAGATGCAGATGTGAAAATTCCAGATTTTTTAACATGGTCTCAAAAAAAAAAGTTTGAATTCTGCACAGTCAACCAGGGGTCCCCGGGGCTGCCTTGGGTCTGAATGCTCCCCACTTTGCATCTTCTTTGCATCCGTGAAAATATGTGCAGCTGGGCCTCCTGGTGGTGCAGCGGGTTGAGCGCTGCACTGTGAAGCATCCGCAGCCACTGCAGCACGAGTTCGATCCCCGGCCAGGGAGGGGACCCACAGGGCACAGCAGACCTCTCCTGCCTCCCCGCTGCTCCCCTCAGCAGTGTGCTTCAGTCCATCTGCCTGTTCTGCTCCCCACTCTGTCTCTGGTGACTCCTCTCACCTCTCCCCACACCTCTGTCCTGTACCCCAGCTCTTGTGTGCACGAATAAATAGATTTTTTTTAAAAAAAACTATAGGTGCAGTGGAGCAAGAGTCTCATTTTTTTTTTAAAGATTTATTTATTTATGCATACAAGCACTGGGGTACAGGCCAGAGATGTGGGGGTGGTGAGAGAATCCACCAGACAGAGCAGGACACAGAAGAGGCAGATTGACAGAAACACACCGCTGAGGGGAGCAGTGGGCGAGGCAGGAGAGGTCTGCTACGCCATGTGGGTCACCTTCCTGGCCGGCAGCAGGGATCGAACTCGTGCTGCAGTGGCTGTGGTTTGCTTCATAGTGCGCTGCTTAACCCACTGCGCCACCAGGGCGGGCCCGAGTCTCATTTTCTTAACTGGCAGCACCTCGGGTTCAACTTGGAAGGAGGGTGAAGGCCTCCAATGCGTGGGAGGGAGTGGGGGACGGGGGTGAGCCCCGGTGTCCCCTGGTTGGGCGGGCCCTGTTCACAGAAGCACTTGCCAGCCCAGACCTGGAGCAGTGGGGGGGGGGAGGGGGGCATCACCTCAGCTTCCCATCAGGCTGTGGTGTCACTTCTATGGGGCATCCACTCGGACTCCCCACAATGGATCAGGTCTCCCCATAACATGCCACCTCCCCCGCCAGGACTTCTCCTTCATAGTACTTAGTGTTGTCAGAGTGGGTCAGAAAGAATCCCAGGTCAATGACATTGACTGTGGGGGAAACTTGTCCTTCCAGAAAGAATCCCAGCTCCAGGGCCCCAGAGCCATCCCTGGCAGCCACTGACGCCAGCTCTGACATGTGGCAGGTGCTGGTGACAATGGCTTAAAGGTGTGAATGAATGAACGAATGAACGAATGGCTTTGTGAAATCTGTTTCAGGAGCAAGAGGTGACATGGGGGAGTTTACCTATCCCAGAAACTGGGCTTGCAACAGCATTTAGTTTACAATTATAGGGGGCTAGTGAAATTCTGGGACTCCTTGTGGTCCCCATAGCCCAGGGTTAAGACCAAGAAGAGGGAGGGCCTCCCTGGTGGTGCAACGGGTTGAGCACCGCACTGTGAAGCATCTGCAACCACAGCAGCATGAGTTCGATCCCCAGCAGCGCGAGTTCGATCCCCGGCCAGGGAGGGGACCCACAGGGTGCAGCAGACCTCTCCTGTCTCCCTGCTGCTGCCCTCAGCAGTTTATTCCAGTCCATCTGCCTGTTCTGCTCCCCACTCTGTCTCTGGTGACTCCTTTCACCCCACACACCTCTGGCCTGTACCCCAGTTCTTGTGTGCATAAATAAATAAATCTTTAAAGAAGAAAAAGACCAAGAGGAGGGAGAATGAGGAGGGAACAGTGAGGGGGCAGGGTGATTGGCAGAGAAGAGCGACTCAGCACCACACCTTGGAACCCCACCTCTGTCCCTGCAAGAGCCTTCACCCCAACTCCTTCCCAGCCATCTTTCTGCCCTGACTCCTGGTTTGGACCCTGGGAGCCGTTTTCCTTTGAATCTGCTCAGGAATTGGTGCTTCCCTGCCAGTGTGTGGGGTTGGGGGAGCGTGGCACCTGCCGGTGATGTCACACCTGGATGGGGACTCCCGAGAGCTCCATGCAGGCCCTGTGCGGCCCAGACCTCCAGGCACTGAGCAGCTGCTGGCCCAGGAGCCGTGAGCCAGGGCCCCTGCGTCCACGCGTGGGCCATGCGTGTACACCGTCATACGTAGCGCAAGCTGGCCCTTTGCATCCACCCGGCCCCCCAAAAGCCTTGGGACTCCAGGGGTGTCTGGGGCCCAGGGCCCGTCTCCCGGGAGTGGGGGAGTGGGCCTCGCGCCTCACCCCCTCACTGGCTGTGCTGCTCCTGAGGACTGCCACTTTAACTCCAGGCACTGGGCCAGGCCTCATTTGCTTCGCAGCCCAGATGGTTCACCACGGCCTGGCTTCCCAGAACTGTCCGGGTACCACGGTGTCTGTGCCTCACGCAGGCGCAGGCTGGGCACAGCGGCCACCACACCAGGGCAGAGACCTCCCATCCCGGCCCGAGGCAGGCAGAGAAGGCTTTGCTGGTTGGGGTCAGGGAGCGAGTTGACAGGGAGCCAATCACCTCATTTCCCCCAGATCAGAACTTGGAACAGATGTGGGTTCCTCTTCGGAAGCCCCCTCCCTCCCCTCCCTCTCCTCTCCTCCTCTCCCTCTCCTCTCCTCCCCTCCCTCTCCTCTCCTCCCCTCCCTCTCCTCTCCTCCCCTCCCTCTCCTCCCCTCCTCTCCTCTCCTCTCCTCTCCTCTCCTCTCCTCTCCTCTCCTTTCCC
>JAGFMF010012102.1:856841-874244 GCA_019455555.1 Galemys pyrenaicus | reverse complement strand
CCTCTCCTCTCCTCTCCTCTCCTCTTCTCTCCTCTCCTCTCCTCTCCTCTGGCCCCTGTACCCACACACTGCATACTCTGGCCCCAGTGCCCGGCCCACTGGCCTGGCCCAGCCCCCACCCCGTGGATGGAGGAACAGGCCCCGGGGCAGGTCGGCCCTGTCCTCAGAAAGGAGGAATCTGGGAAGGCAGGGTGGGTGGGTGGGTGGGTGGGTGGGTGAAGGGTTTTCTTTTCCCTCCCCTCTGCACTTTTTCTGGGAAATGCCAGAGGCCCAGGGCCTGGAATGTCAGGGTTGAAAGAATCCTCCACCACTGCCGACATCCGAGCCACAAACCTTTTCATTTGCTCTGGGGCCCCTCCCGGCAGGAACAAAAGCTGAGGCTGGAATGCCGCTTCCCGGCCACAGGCCATTGTCCCGGCCTCCCCAGCCCGCCCCCAGGGATTGTCTGCTGCAGGAAAGAGCAGGGCTCTGGGTCAAACTGGTCTGCGCCCCTTGCACCTTTCCCCCATTTCTGGAAAGTCATCTCAGCCACAGTCCTGCCTCCTGCAAGGCCCCCCACCTCACCCCTGCTCCCCCACCAGTTCAGGCAGGCAGGGGCTTGGCTGGGTGGGACTTAGGTGACCTGGGTAGCAGGGGCAGCCCCCCCCCCAGAGGTCAGCAGGGAGGCAAGTCCCCGCATTTTCTCTAAATCCTCAGGAAAGGGGGTTTGGGGGAGGGTCACCCCTCACCAGGACTCTGGACCTGTGGAGGGAAAGAACAAGACCCCAGACCCCGCCCACCTCTGTACCCTGCTGGGCAGAGAAGCGCAATGGAAGTGGAATAAGGGGTGCTGGATCCCCAGTCAGTCCACGCCCGCTGCTCCAAAAGGTGGGGGGCTGGTGTTTGGGCTCAGTGCTTAGCTTAGCAACTCTGTGGGCTGAGACCGTGCCCTTGCCCATGTGGCTGCCAGCACAACCTTTGAACAATGGCGCCCTTAACGCCGCCCCGGGAGCCAGAGGACAAGGAGGCCCTCTGTGCCATCCGGGGCCTGCGCTCGCCAAGCTGCGCCATAGCTTCCCGCGACCACCCTTGGGTGCCAGGGTTCCCATTTGTGAGGTTTGGGGAAGGAGAAGTTGCTCTCTGTCATAAGCCATGAGTAAGTGGAGCCCACAAGCAGCTGAAACCGCCACGGACTTCCCCTCCACCATGAATGAATAACTTTATTATTTTTATGACCAAGCACCTTTGCCTGGAAATGGGATTCTGACTTCACAGAAATTCTGCAAAGGGAGCGATTAGGAAAAAGTGGGAATCTCCTAGATTCTTTAGTCGGGGAAACGGAAGGGTGGGCAGAAGGGCCAGACCTGGAGAATGCTTCCCCCCCACTTTGAGCCCCCCATTAAGCCTCCAGCAGAGAGGGAAGGTGAAGGTGAGGAAGGGCAGCGACTTAAGTCTGCCCTGGTGCGGGCATTCTGGAAGTGTGCCCGGTGTTGGCCTGGCATCTCTTCCCCCGCTTTTCCAGCAAAGTTTGAGTCCTCTCTCCCTTTGTCAGCTGGCTCAGTCATCCCCCCCAGCCACCGCGTGGGCTCCATGGCCTCCCTTCTCCCCAGCGCTGCAGGAAAAAATCAAGAGCAGTTCTAGAACACAGCCCGGGGTGTCAAAAATAATGCAAAAGGAAGCCACACAATTCCTTACTTAAAGGAAGGAATGCAACTGGGCACTTTCCATGCAACACATCCCAAGTGAACAAAGAACTTCAGCAAGGTTCTCAGTGAACAAGCAGGCAGAGTGTGTTGTCAATGGGCAAAGCAGCCCAAGAAGGCTAGACTGAGTCTTTGCCACGTTTTAAAGAAAAGTTAAAATTACCCCAAGATGTGGAAGTGGGGGGGGGGGAGCAGTGGTGCTGGACACCCTAGGCTTCCTGGAGTTGAAGCATGAGGTGCCAGTGGGCCAGAGGCAGCTGGTGAAGCTGCGAAGGAGCAGAGTCTAAGACACATGTGGGTGTTTGAGTCAACCCAAAGGCAATGGGAAACCCCTGGAGATCATAGAAAGCCAAAGGGAAAACCAGCGGCCTTCTGAACTGTTTGAGGATGAGCAGTTTGGGGAAAACGTCTCCTCCAGCAGATACACAGGTCTCAAAACATAAAGCTAATCCTGTCCCTACCCATACCCAAACTGCAGTAGCTCAGCCCCCTAGGTCTTCTCTTGCCTCAAAGACACCCCAGTGCTGGGCCTCCCTAGTGGTGCAGTGGGTTGAGTGCCGCACTGTGGAGCTTCTGTAGCCACTGCAGCGTGAGTTTGATCCCCGGCCAGGGAGGAGACCTCCATGGTACAGCACACCTCTCCTGTCTCCCGCTGCTCCCCTCAGCAGTGTGTTTCAGTCCATCTGCCTGTTCTGCTCCCCACTCTGTCTCTGGTGAATCCTCTCACCTCCTGTGCCTCTGGCCTGTACCCCAGCTCTTGTGTGCATAAATAAATAAAATCTTTTAAAAAAAAAAGACTCTCCTGTGCTTCCAAAATAATGGTGGCATATACCGAGCATACAAGTGGCTCTTGCAAGCATTTTGTATGCACTTGCTCACTTATTCCCCACAATGACCAGACGAGGTAAGTGCTACCATCAGCCCACCTTACAAATAAGGAGACCAAAACACAGCTAGGGGTGGCCATTGGCCAAAGTCAGCAGCTACTGGGCAGTAGGAGCCCAGCCCCCCTTCTCAGCAGGGGGCGTTGGTTCAGAGGGTTCTGGGCCACCTGCTGCCCCAGCCCCTCTTCTCTGCTCTCCAAGCCCTCCTTGCACTCCTGAGGTCACAGTAAGCTTCTAATGTCCACGCAGCCTTTGCTCCTGACCGGGCACAGAGCCTGAGCTCACGTGGGTACCAGGGCCACGCTGTTGATCCCTGGGGGCGCTGGGGGGATCGCCCCAGGTCTCTGGCCTCTCCTGTCTTCCCGCAGGATTCTCCCGGCACTTCTGTCTTCCCAGCACTCCGCCGGGTGCCTGGCAAAAGCAGGCACTCAGTGAGGGCTGTGGAATGGTTGAATGAGCCTCACTATGTCAGAGCATTATAATTTACAAAGCACTTTCTCATCCATTAACTCGGGGGCGATTCCTTGGGAGTTTTCCTTTCCATCCTCAGGCTCAGCGCAGAAGCCTATGGTAATGGTGCATCCTCCTAATAATCAATGGATGAGAGAAAGAATGAGCTTCTGATCGCAGAGGAGAGAATCCAGTTCATTATTCTGCGCGCATCTTGAGGGCAAAGACTGGGTTTTACTCGTCAGCCTGTTTCAGTGCCGGACATCGAGCTGGTTACACGGAGCCTGGCATTTGTGAAATGTGTCGAAGAGCTCAATTTCCCCTTCTGCAGACTGGAAGGCTTCCTCCTTACTATTGCTTGCCTAGTAGAATCCTAACAGACAACTGGACTAAATTACATCACACTTTTACGAGCAGAATCTGTTGGTTTTATTTTTTTTTCTCCTTTATCTCAGATCTCTGATGGGAAAGGGTTATTAGTCCTAGTTCACAGATGGTGAAACTGAATCCCGGACAGCCTGTGTGTCCTGCCCAAAATTCAGTCCTTGAGACATCCGTGGCCTTGGGAGTGACTTGCAAGCACAGGACGCACAGGGCCCACTGCCCCCCACCCCCCATCCCGAGCCAGAAGCAGAGTTTGAGGGTGGCTCTCAGCCCCTGCAGTGCATCCTAGGGGCGCTAGCCGGCTCCCAGATAGATGTCTCCCTGCAGTTTTGGGGAGAGTTTGCAGAACTCGCCACCGCCTACCTACGGCCGCACCACGTGACCACAAGAAAGTCCTCTCTTCGCCTCCATCAACTGCTCTTCTCCAGGGCGTGGAGTGGGGGGTGGGGGGTGAGCCCCGCACATTCAGATGTAAGGTTACGCTTTCGGGCTGGCCCATGGAGAAAGGCGCCCAATTCCTAACTACGGCTTTCTGGAGCTCCTTCGCTGCTGGGCTTCGGCTGCCAGGTCGAATTCCACCCTAGGATGCAGCTCGTCTTCTTCCCCGCCGGCCACCGCGCTCCTGGGCCAGCATCCCTAAATCCTCTCGGGTTCCATTCCCGAGCCGCGGGGAGCGGCACCGAGGTCCACGCCACTCCGGACACCCCCGGGCGCCCTCTAGCGGGCCGGGGCGCGCGGTGGAGCCGGCGCTCCCCCCAGGGGCGCGTCTCCCGGGATTAGAGCACCTGGCCCGACCCGCGCCGCCTCGCAGGTTCCGAGGCCCAGATGTGCCGGGGCTGGGTTTTGTTTGTGTTTTCTGGAGGCGGGAGGCGGCACCCGCGCCGGCGTCTGCAGCGCACCTGGCGGCGGGCCGAAGGGCTGGGGCCCGCCACGCAGGCCGAGTCCCCTCCACCCCTGGGACCCCAGGTTTCCTGTGGAACAAGCCCGCAGGTGACCGTCGCGCCTCTGTGCCCCTCCCCAGCTGCGGGCCCAGTTTCGGGGCCTGGCTTGGAGGGGGGTGTCCTCAGTTCCCCCTCGGCAGGCCCAGGCCTCCTGGGACGGCGCCCCCGACCTCGGGCCGGCCGGGTGGAGGCGAGGGGGTGTCCCCGCGAGGTCTGAGCCGAAGGCGAGCGGAGCCGGGAGCCTCTCCGGCTCGGCCTCCTGGAACTGCCGCGCTCCGGGAGCGGCGCCCCCGCCTCTGCCAGAAAGCGGCCTTCCTAGAAGGGAGGGGGAAAGTGTGAATGAGAAGTGGGGGGCGGAGCGCGCTCGGGGGAGGGGCCGCTGCCAGGAACGCGCCGCCGAGGCTGGCGCCGCGCCAGCCCCTGCCCGGGCGGCCCGGAGTGGCGCTTTGTCTGCGCGCGGCTCCCGGGCCGGCCCGGCGCTCGGCCCGCCCTGCGCCCGCGGCCCCTCCCTCGCCCTCCGCGCTCGGCCTCGCCGCGAGTAGTGACTAAACATTACAAGAAAGGCCAGCGAGCAGTTCCAGGAATCGGGGGGGCGGGGCGCGGGGCGCGGCAGCCGCGTATATACCCGAGAGCCGGGCCTTCGCGGCGGCTTCCACTGCGCTCTCCGCGCCGCCGCCGCCGCCAGCGCCACTCCGGCCCGCTCCCGCCGCGGCCTCTCGCCGGGCCCCCGCCGTGAGACCCGGGCGCTCGCGGGCAGGGCGGGCGCGCGCGGAGCCCCAGGGCCGAGCGCGAGGCCCCTTTGTGGATTTGACCGCCGCCAACATCTGGGCGCCGCGCGGGCCACCGCTGGCCGCCGCCTCGCTCGGGCACCGTAGGAGGCGCAGCCCCCAGGCCGGAGACTCCGCTTTGGGACCAGGTAGGAAGGAGGAGCGACTTGTGGGAAGGGGGGGCGCTGGTCCCGGGAGCTTTTCCCGGTTTCCCCTCCCCTTCCCGGGTCATTCCCGGCAGGGAAGGGACGAGGTAGGGGGCAGAGCGGATGGGAGCCGGAGATCCCAGGTTCCCGGAATACCCAGGCGGGGGCCCGCGGGCTGCTCGCGTCCCCTCCCTGCCCCCCGGGCCTCGGGCTGAGCTCTCCGTCCCCGCCGCTCGGGGCCACCGGACTGAGCGGCGCCCGGAGCGTCCCGGGGGCCCTTCTCCGGCTCCCCACCCTGGCCACGCTCCTGGAGACCCAACTTCCGCGCCCGAGTTTCCCACTCGGCGCCTCCCGGGGCGCGCTGGAGAGGGGGCCGCTGGGGGCCACCCTGCCGGCGGGGGCGAGCGCCGGGCGGACTCCGCGGGGTGCCGAGGTCGGAGTGCGGTCCCGGGCGACGGCCTCCGGGGCGGAGGGTGCCCTGGCCGCCGGGCAGAGGCAGGGGAGTCGGGGCGGGCCGGGCGCGCTGGAGGGTTCCCGGCACTCACGCGGCGCGCGCCTTCCTCCCCGCAGCCCCCCGGGATGCGGTAGCGGCCGCTGTGCGGAGGCCGCCGAGCAGCTGCAGCCGCCGCCGCCGCGCAGATCCACGCTGGCTCCGTGCGCCATGGTCACCCACAGCAAGTTTCCCGCCGCCGGGATGAGCCACCCTCTGGACACCAGCCTGCGCCTCAAGACATTCAGCTCCAAGAGCGAGTACCAGCTGGTGGTGAACGCCGTGCGCAAGCTGCAGGAGAGCGGCTTCTACTGGAGAGCGGTGACCGGCGGCGAGGCGAACCTCCTGCTTAGCGCCGAGCCGGCCGGCACCTTCCTCATCCGCGACAGCTCGGACCAGCGCCACTTCTTCACGCTCAGCGTCAAGACCCAGTCGGGGACCAAAAACCTGCGCATCCAGTGCGAGGGGGGCAGCTTCTCGCTGCAGAGCGACCCCCGGAGCACGCAGCCGGTGCCCCGCTTCGACTGCGTACTCAAGCTGGTGCATCACTACATGCCGCCCCCTGGCGCGCCCGCCTGCCCTCCGTCCCCGGCCGAGCCCTCCGCCGCTGAGGTGCAGGAGCAGCCGCCGGCGCAGCCGCCTCCGGGGAGCCCGCCCAGGAGAGCCTATTACATCTACTCGGGGGGCGAGAAGATCCCGCTGGTCTTGAGCCGGCCCCTGTCCTCGAACGTGGCTACCCTCCAGCATCTCTGTCGGAAAACGGTCAACGGCCACCTGGACTCCTATGAGAAAGTCACCCAGCTGCCTGGGCCCATTCGGGAGTTCCTGGACCAGTACGATGCCCCCCTTTAAGGAGCCAAGGGTGGGGTGGGGGAGAGGGGCCGGGTCTCCTCTCGTCCAGGCACAAGGCGCAGCACAAGAGTTAGCGGCTCGGTGAGCCGTGGGCCTGAGAGGCCCCTCCCCCTGGCCCTCCCCCCTGCAGAGTGGGGCTGGCAGGACCTGGAATGTGTTTGAGGGAAGGGGGAGCGCCATCGGAGCCGGGGGCCCCCCACCACCCCCAACTCCAGCACGTCGGAGGACCGAACCCGCTGCGGGGTGGACCGCAGCAAAGACTGGTGGATTCTCCTCTCTCGATTCCTTGACTCCCCCCTCTGCTTCCCAGCTGGGCACAGGGCGGCATGTTGGACTAGGGAGAACTGCCAGGGAATCTGGGAATCTTCTAACTTTCCAACGGAACCTGTTTGCTCTTTGATCTGGTTTAAATGGTAGCTTTAAACCTGAGCAGGTCTGGGGAGCCTGGGAGGGGTGGATGAGAGAGAAGGAGGGGCCCAGGGCCAGGGCTGCAGAGGAGATGGCCACTCCCTCCTCCCCACCCAGGGTGAAGAGGTGACATGTGCTCCTCCCCTGGTGCTGGAAGGGACAAGGGGTGAGCTGAGGGGAACCCCTCTGCTCCCCTCGCCCCCCACTTTGGGACCGCCACCAGGAATTTGGGGTTCTAGAGTCCATTTGGTGCCTGGAAGCCCAGGGCCCATCCCCCGTTTTAAGGGGGAAGTGGCCTTTTGGAAGGGGGTGATGAGTTCTTTCTCCACCTGCTTAGACCTCCACCACCTGGGGGTGTGGGCAGTGGAGGGAGGGTACAGCCATCTTGGAACCCCAGTCTGGGTCCCAACAGAGGAGAGAGGGGGGATTCTTCTTTGTGCCTCCTGACTATGTCTGGCTGGGAGATTTGCCTTAAACGTACCCTGTCCCATGGACCGGGACTGGCACACAGAAGCCACACGCTCAGCCAATCCGGGCCAGAGCTGAGAGATTCTGGGAGGGCCCACAGCCAGCCACTCACCAGGACAGGGTGGGGGGCGGAGGCCCGGGCCTTTCAGGGCTGGGAGCTGGTGTGGCCATGGGCTGTCACAGGTGCCTCCGGGCCCTGGACTCTGGCCAGAGTAGAGCCATCAGGCCCCCCCAGGCCCCCCTCCCCGGGCCCTGCAGAGCCCTCCCACTTCAGCTGGGGGTTTTGGGGGGCTGGCAGGAAGTCACCCAGAGGCCAGGGGGGAGGGGGGCCCTGCCACCTCAGCTGCTCCCCTTCTGCCACAATCAGTCAGAACTTACAGGAATGTAGCAGCAATGGAATTACCTGGAACTGTTCTTTTTTTGGGGAAAAGTAAAACACAAAAGTTTCTGTGTCAGGTATTGGGCTGGATGGGGCAGCTGTGTGTTGGGGTTTGTTTTGTTTTTTTTTTTTCCTGTTATTTCTTTTTTTTTTTTTGGTTTGTTTTTTAATAATGTTTACAATCTGCCTCAATCACTCTGTCTTTTATAAAGATCCCACCTCCAGCCCACCCTCTCCCCCACCCAGGCCTTTGAGGCTGTTAGGAGATGCTTGAAGAACTCAACAAAATACAATCCAAACTTTGCACATATTTATATTTATATTCAGAAAAGAAACATTTCAGTAATTTATAATAAAGAGCACTATTTTTTAATGAAAAACATGACTTGTCAGCCTTTCTCCCCTCTCTTCCCGCCTTGCTTTCTCTACCCCCTCCCCCCGCCCGTCCCCCACCCACCCCCGCGGTGCACCCAGAGAGGAAGGGGTGACAGCCCTCGCTGCCCTGTGCTCCCCGGGGGCGGGCGTCACAGCCGTGGCACTGACGCGCCAGGCAGCCACCAAGACTGTACCGAGAGGGTAATTCCTGCCAGTCTGATTCAGATCTGACCAGAATATGCAAAGCAAGTTCGAAGGAAGCCTTCAAAGGGCTTGCAGGGAGCGGGGAGCTGTGGTCAAACCTTTTAGAGGCTCCCAGCTATTACGGGCGGGCGGGCACTCGGCTCCTGGCAGGGAGGTGTTCCGAGAAAGCCCGACTTCAGGGTCCTGGCGGTGACCCGTGACCTCGGCGCAGCAGGGTTCAGGGAAGCGGGGGAGGGGCGGCCCGGGGCGAACACTCAGGCAGTCCCCCTGTGCACGGCTTGCTCCCACACCTCCGCCTCCCTGGAAGCCCCACGCCGCCGCCGGGCTGTCCGCCGGGCAGCTGACAGCTGACAGCGAGTCCCCGAAAGATCACCCAGCATTGTCTATTTTTAGCCACTCTCACTCCCACCCCACCCCCCATGCTTAGAGGTGGTGCCTGCAGGCCGTCCCCATCCCACCCTGGGGCTGGTGTTAGCCCCTAGGTCTCACACACAGCTGTGACTGCTCACCAGCCCAGCGGGCTGGCCCGGGCTGCCTAGAAAGGTGCTTGGTAAATATTTGTGCTTGAGATTGAGGGGGGCCTCTCAGGTCATGGTGGCTGGCGGAGCCACGGGCCCCAAGGCCACGCCACTTGGGAAAGTGGGTCAGAACCAGGAGCACAGCCGGGGATGCCCCCCAGGGTTGTTCCTAGGTGGGGGGCCCCCAGCAGAGCTAAGTGAATCCCCCCATGGACTATGCTGGTGTCAGCACTGGGGTCCTCTAAAACAAACTAAAAAGAACTGCTCTGTGGCCTTTCCCTCTGGTGCTCCCTTTCCTGCTCCCCTCACCCCACCGGGGCTGCCATTCCTCCCCCCAGCCTCAGATGCCCCACCTCTGCAGGCTCCCTAGCGCCGGACAACAGAGTATATAGTTGTTTTACTTTCCTATTTCCTGGACTCTTGGGGGAAATAACATAAATTGGAGAGGCCAGGCCATGGGTGGCCAGGGCACGGGAACATGCAGGGACTGCAGACTCAGCCCAGCCCTTCAAAGAAAATGGGGTCAGGTGGTGGGGGGAGGACCTGCAGGGCAGGGTGGGGGGAGCCGGGTTCCCCAGGGCTGAGAGCCTGGGACTGCTGGCGGTCTCTCCCCACCCCACGACCTGTAGGCCCGCCTCCCGCACAGGAGAGCCACATCTGTTGCAGCAGCCTTGATTTAACCTTGGGGCCTGGCTTTGCCAAGTTCCCGCCCGGGGCCCAGAGGCAGCTGTTAAGCCAAGGTGTCAGTGTTCCAAAGGGTTTGGCCTGCCCTGGCCCGGCAGGGAGGAAGCAGCTCACCCCACCCCTGAGGGTGACCATCCCAGCATGAAGACCCCGGCTCCCCTCGCTGCCTGCCACCGGCTGGCAGCCACAGCCTCCTTCCCATGCCTTTTTCTGTCTCTCCATTTCCCTGGACTGTGCCAAACCTCTGATTTTGCAGAAGAGGAAACTGAGTCCCAGAAAAGTAAAGCAACTTACCAAGTCCGCACAGCTAGCTGGCTTTTGGCAAAGCCCAATCCGGGAAAGTCCGCCTTCCACTGGTGTGCTGACCGGTGGACCTTCCTTTCCTCCTCTCATCCCACCCCGACGCCCAATGCGGCAGTCTTTCCCAGACTGTTCCTTTCAAGGAAAGACATCCCTCTTCCAGCGCACTTAACGGGGTGTCCTCTGTCCTGGTCTTCAGGGCGGGGGTGTGTCTGGGTACAAGGTTTGTTAATGTGTCCTGCAGTTTGGGACAGTTTCCTGGGACTGGAGCAGACACAGAGCCTCCACCGGGCGGAGGAACACAGCTGCGGTCCAGGGCGCGGGCCTATCCCTGCCTCTAGCGGTAAGAATCCACCCCAAGAGGCTCTGTGCAACCTGGGGGTGCCTCCCGAAGAGTTAGAGCCCGGAAACCTAAGGCCTGCTCTGGGGGAAGGGAAGAAAGAAGGCAGAGACCAGAGGGATGGGGATGGAGAATGAGTCCCACTTCAAGGAATGAGGAAGATGGCTTGGGAGGGGGGACCACCGCGGTCCCCGCAGACAGGGTGAGTGGCAGAGGCCCGTCTGCAAGTGGGGGACAACGCGCACGTGCACGGGGGCGACCCGGAGTGCGGGTCCCGTCCCCCTCCCGTCCGGGCGACCGCCGGGCAAGCGCGGACACCGCGGGAGCCCTGGCGGAGCTATGCGAAGAATGTCCGCGCCGGGCCCGGGGTGGCACCTCCCGGGCCCGCGCCGCCGCGGCCGCTCAGCCGAGCGCGCGCGCCCAGCGCAGGCCACGCCCCCGCCACGCCCCCGCCACGCCCCGCCGCCCGCGGAGCAGGTCGCCATGGCAACGGGATGACAGGCGCAGAGGGCTGTTTATTCTCAGCCGAGTGCCAGGAAATTCGGCCGGGAGGCTGCCAGGCTCACCTCCCTGGGGTGGGGGGGGCGGAGGGAGGAGAGAGGGTGGACCAGCCCTCCCGGCGCTCCAGGGGGAAGGGGCGGGGGAGGGGGGCGTCCGTCGTCCCGAGGTGGGGGGGGGGTGTCCCTGGCCCCTCGAGAAAAAGCTGCTTAGAAAGCCCTGATTTTCCTGGCCACCAGTGGAGCAAGTTTTCACGTCCCAGGGGAGCAGATCCCCCTCCAGGCCGGCAGAGCCCCCGCTCGTCCCAACACTCTCTATGCAGGGATCCTGGCCCGGGAGCCCCACAGCACCCTCCTCCTGCAAGCCAGCATCCCCCCCTCATCCATTCAGCAGGTAGCTACCCCATCCTTGCTTGCCGCTCCTGAGTGGGGCCAGAGGCGGAAAACACAGAATAAACACAGATGCCGTCTGTACCCCAAGATGCACCTTCCAGTGCCGTTTCTGTCCCAGGCATATCCACCAACCTCTCCCCCACAGCAGGCTGACCGGCTTGTTCTGGGTTGTCTCACACTTTGCTGGGGTGAGCCCTGGAAGTCCAGGGAACCAGAACCTTGGTCACTACCCCCAGGCCAGAACACACCCATTTCAGAGATGGAGAAACTGAGGCCTGAAGACCATGGGTAGTCTTCCAGGGTCATGGAACCAGTGGCAGAGTTGGGGGGCACTGTGGAGGTCCTGTCTGAATCCAGGCCTTTCACCACCCAGAACCTCTCAGCCCTGAAGCCCCCAGAAAAACCCACCTGGAGCAGCCCCCCAGAAGTGGGTAAAGCAGAGTCTGGGGACCCCAGTCCCAGCTGTTCTGAATCAGAAGCCCAGACAGTTGGGAATCTGAATGAACAACACCTCCCCAGGTAACTCTGAGACTAGCAGCTACAACTTTGGGGGAGATGAGCCTGAACCCTCCTCTCCTCCTGGGACAGGGAATTTCCTCCTTGAACTTGACTAAGCCTGAGCTGGGAAATCAGCAGGGAGGGAAGGCCTGGGTTTGCCGCCTGCCTCGGCAAGCCCAGACAAGTGCAGCCCTCCCTAACCAGGGGCTCCAGCCCTCTCCCCGGCCTGGCCAGGGCAAAGGACAGCAGTGGCCCTGAAAAACTGGAGGACTCTGACGGGGGTCCTTCCTCCACAGGGCTGGGGGCTCCTTCCTCCCCACCCCCACCGGGGCTGATCCCTCCCAGCTGTGCTGTGCTGGGAACAGGCCAGGCTTTTGTGAAATCCTCGGGTAAGCCTGCTCCACTGTCATGAGGAGGCTGGTGCGGGGAGGGGGAGGGGGGCTGTTCCCAGAAACGGGGAGAACTCTGGACTTCCCACTCCCGAGCGCTCGGGATTGCAGCACAGCTTTAAGCAACAGCAGAGCGTGGAAGGCCGGCTGCAGAGAGAACAGAGGCCCCTGCTCTCCTGCTGAAAAGCAGCCAGGGTTCCAAACACTCCAACTGCAGCAGTGCCCTGGCGCCCCTGCCACCTCCTGCGGCAGCCAGCAGGCCCTCGGGGAAAGGCAGGAGCACAGAACTCAAGGTCACCGACTACTCGAACAATGGGTTTCTGCTCTTTGCCCTCCCCGCCCCCAGATCTCAGATCTTTGCGCACAGAGAAAACTAGCTGGCATCTGCAATGTAATGTCCAGGAGGTCGGCGTTTGGGGGCACGGACCTACCTGGCTGGCACTTGGCTCTTTTATGCTTTGCAAAGGTTGGGTTTTTCATGAGTCGAAGCCCTACCCCATGCAAGTCTGCTGGCGCCATTTTTCCAACGGCACATGCTGGCTCCCTGCCCCCATGTCACCTTTAATTAAGACACATGCGTGTGCGTTTTTAGGCATAGACCTGTTGCACACCTAATACTATGGTGGGGTGTAAACATAACTTGATATGTCCTGGGAAGCCCCAGTGTCCATGTGGCTCAGTTGATTGCAACATGGGCTTCACCACAGCCACGCTTGACGGGCATGAAGGATGAACCCCACGAGGCAGACAGTTACACGCAGGATGCAGGATGCGCTCTTAGGGATGTGATCTTAGGGACGGTGCTCACAAATTGTGTAATGGGCTACAGTGGCCAGTGTCTGCGCCCCAGGTGATCCCCATGAAGGCGGGGCCAGGGTCAGTGCTCCAAGTGATTCCCTTGCAGGCTGCTTCCTCTCTCCTCCCCCCACCCTCCCCACCTCCCCACCCTGGTCCTGGCACGGTGACCCAGGCTGGGATCAGTTCCAACCAGAAAACATTGGGTCTTCAAGGGCTTACAGTCTGGAAGGGGAACCAGGCTTGAAGGCCAAGAAGTAGACTAACCAGGAATGGTTTCAAAATAAAAGTGTGGCTGTCCTTACAACTTCTCCACTGGTAAGATGCAGCTCTCAGCCTCCCTGGTGGCTCAGGGGTTAAAGACACAGTGCTATCAAGGTATCTGCAATTGCAGCACGAGTTCCATTCCCAGTCAGGGAGGGACCCACATGGTGCAGCAGACCTCTCTTGCCTCCCCCCCCTCCCCTCAGCAGTGTGTTTCAGTCCATCTGCCTGTTCTGCTCCCCACTCTGTCTCTGGTGACTCCTCTCACCCCCTACCTCTGTCATGTACCCCAGTTCTTGTGTGCATAAATAAACAAATCTTAAAATAAATATACATAGACACATACAGTGCTGTAAATCAATAGTAGCTCAATAAAAAAAATTTCAATAACAAATACATTTTTTTAAGATTTTATTTATTTATGCATACATACACTGGGGCACAAGGCCAGAGGTGCAGGGGGTGAGAGGAGTCACCAGAGACAGAGTGGGGAGCAGAACAGGCAGATGCACTGAAACACACTGCTGAGGGGAGCAGCAGGCAAGGCAGGAGAGGTCTGCTGCGCCATGTGGGTCCCCTCCCTGGCTGTCCGGCAGCAGGAATCGAACTCCTGCTGCAGCGGCTGCAGTTTGCTTCATAGTGCATTGTTTAACCCGCTGTGCCACTAGGGCGGGCCCCACAAATACATTTTTTAAAAAGAAAAATCAAAAGTATTATTTGGTGACATGCCAAAAAGCTATCAAATACTAATTTCAGCATCCATAAATAAAGATTTATGGGCACACAGCCATGTTCGTTCATGCATGAATTGTCTAAGGTCAGTTTTGCACCAGATGGCAGAGTTGGGGAGCTGTGTCCAGCTGTGAAGAGTCATATGGTCCCCCCAACCTAAAACATTGACTTCTTAGGCTTTTCAAAACTCAAACTGAAAGATAAAATGATTAAGGACTTCAAGGGGGGTTGCCTCCCTGTGGCACAAGGGGTTAAGCACCGCACTATGAAGTATTGGCAGCCACTGCAGCACGAGTTCGATCCCTGCTGCCGGCCAGGGAGGGGACCTACAGGATGCAGCAGACCTCTCCTGCCTCCCCGCTGCTCCCCTCAGCAGTGTGCTTCAGTCCATCTGCCTGTTCTGCTCCCCACTCTGTCTCTGGTGACTCCTCTCACCCCCACACTGCTGGCCTGTACCCTAGTTCTTTTTTTTTTTTATTTAAAGATTTATCCATTTATGCCCACAAGAGCTGGGATACAGGCCAGAGGTGGGGAGGTGAGAGGATCCGCCAGAGACAGAGCAGGGAGCAGAACAGGCAGATGGACTGAAACACACTGCCGAGGGGAGCAGCAGGGACAGGAGAGGTCTGCTGCGCCCTGTGGGTCCCTCCCTGGCTGGGGATCGAACTCGCGCTGCAGTGGCTGCGGAAGCTCCACCATGCGGATCGAACTCGCTCTGCAGTCGCTCAACTCGCTGAGCCACCAGGGAGGCCCTTATTATTTTTAATTCAACCCAACACCTTATCTCATGCCATCCTCCATGCCTCGGGCAGACATGAGGCGGGGAATGGAGCCTTTTCCCTGAGAGCAAACTGAGATACAGAAGGGACTTTGGCACGACCGAAGTCACCTGGACACCAGCAGCAGGATGAAAGCCCTGGCTGCCGACTTCAAGCCCAGTGCCCCTTCCACTGATGTCCCCCACAGGCGTGCACCACCCAGGAGCTCCTCAAAGCAGCTCCTGCAATGCCTCCCAGAGAACCTGATGGCCGAGGCCCATACCCAGCCCCCGCCAGAGACCAGCTCAGTCAGCCCCAGGGGAGCACCAAGGGCTGTCAGGGCGTCCACCCACACCTTGGGCGGCTGCAGGAGGCGCCAGGGGCCTTCTGTGTCTCAGTGGTCAGCAGCCCCAGTGTCCAGGGCTGGTGCTCAACGGACGTGCGTTTCCATGGAAGGTCCGCCAGAAGTGTGGGCTTCGGCTCAACACTGCCAGGAACCCCGACACTGCTGTCCTCTGTAGAAACTGGGGGTGCCTGAGCTGGCACCTGGTTCACCAGGCAGGGGGTCTGGCGGGAGGTCACCCAGACAAGACGCAGGCACCAGCCAGCATGGTCCAGCGGGGACGGTCAACGGCGGTGGACACTTCCCCGCACCTTGGGGCTTCCCCGTGGAACTCCTCGGGCTGGTGCGCTGGGATTTGGCTGCGGACTCAGCGAGGACCCTGACCAGCACCTGGCCACCACCCTGGGTGGAGGGGAGGAGTCCCGGAGAGCAGGCTGGCTCTCCGCGGCACACCGCCAGGCCTCTCCAGTCTGAGAAGTTGCTGAGAAGGTCAGCCAAGGGGCCCAGCTGCAGCAAAAGTCCTTGGGTCCCACAGCAGGTGGGGGACTGAGCTGGTCAGCCCCGCGGGGGGGGGGAGGCGCTCCACCCCAGCCCCTGGGGCGGGCCTGCAGCTGCCAGGACACGCTTGGACAGCAGTCAGTGCAATAGCCCGACGCCCGCCCGGTGGCGATAGCAGTGCCAGGCCTTGACAGAAAGGGGGGACGTGACCAGAGATGACCTCGGGGTTCCCGGAGGCCTGGAGGACGTGTGTCTGCAGCACCTGCTCTGGCTGCGTCACTGTGGGCGCTCTCCCTGGGCTGGGGAGTGACGGTGAGTCGCCCCATCACACAGCTTATCGGGAGAGGAGACGGATTGAGGGTGATGGGGTCTCATGTTCTCAGCAGGCTCAACGGGTGTTTGTTCTGGACCTGGGAGACAGGACTCAGCTCACTGAACCCACCTGGAGGGAGTGGAGGCTGAGCTCTGCTCCCTGACCCCTCCTGGCTGGTGTGTGGGGGTGCAAGCGAGGATGACAGGAGGGGGCCTGGCATGGGTTCCCCCAGGTCTGTGGAGTACCAAGAGCCAGGCTACCATCCAGAAGCCCCTCCCACCTCCTTGCCCCGAAAAGAGCCCTCACCCAACCTCTCTTTGTTTGTTCACAGACACTTTGCTGAAGTGCTCATGCCGTGCCAAGCACAGTCTCAGCGCTCCAAGTGAGCCCGCTCACCCAGTCTCCAGCACCCCCGTGAGTGAGGTCTTACCATAGTCTCTATGTGTTTCCGGCGGAAGAAGCTGCACAGCAGGGGTGTTATGTGACCGACCCAAGGTCGCACGGCTAACCAGGAGCAGAGCACCCCAGCTGCAGCATGCTCGCCCCCGGCCTGCGTCTGCCTACCTCGCCCAGGCGCTGGGCACGGATATAGAAGCCCTGGGGGCATGTCCCAGGTCACCGCTGCCTGGCCGGTGACCTCTGCGCTTGGTTCCTGACCTGCCCTGGGTTCCTCATCTCCGTGGCGGACCTCAATAGAACCTGCTTCATGATGGGGGCAACGGGTTGAGCAACGCACTGTGAAGCATCTGCAGTCACTGCAGCGCGAGTTCGATCCCCTGCCAGGGAGGGACCCACAGGGCACAGCAGACCTCTCCTGCCTCCCCGCTGCTCCCCTCGGCAGTGTGTTTCAGCCCATCTGCCCATTCTGCTCCCCACTCTGTCTCTGGTGAGTCCTCTCACTCTCTGCACCTCTGGTCTGCACCCCAGTTCTATGCAAAAAATAAATAAATAAAAGTAGAGAGTCAAGGGGGCCTCCCTGGTGGTGCAGTGGGGTAAGCAGCGCACTATGAAGCAAACCGCAGCCACTGCAGCACGAGTTCGATCCCTGCCTCTGGCCAGGGAGGGGACCCACAGGGCGCAGCAGACCTCTCCTGTCTCCCCCGCTGCTCCCCTCAGCAGTGGATTTCAGTGGATCTGCCTGTTCTGCTCCCCACTCTGTCTCTGGTGGATCCTCTCACCCCCTGCACCTCTGGCCTGTACCCTAGTTCTTGTGTACATAAATAAATCTTAAAAAAAAACCTGCTTCATGGGTTGCAAGGTTGAGACATGTCACAGTTTATTATTTTTAGCGGGATCTTCCTGCCCCATTCACTAGACACCCGACGGCACGCACTCTAGCTGGGAAGAGTAGGGACTGGCCAGGCTCGGTCACTCATCCACCAGCTCCCGTCCAGGGGAGAGGAAGACACGGAGGATGCTTCCTTCCTGCTCCTCCTCGCTCTCTTCCAAGTCTTGCTTTCTGTGTATTTCCCTTTTGGTTTCCTCAAATGCACTCCGCTTCACATCTGGGCTTACACAAAGAACCAGGGCGGGTGTTTAAAACAACAGAAATGAGGGCCTCCCTGGTGGCGCAGTGGGTTAAGCAACGCACTATGAAGCAAACCGCAGCCACTGCAGCATGAGTTTGATCCCTGCTGCCGGCCAGGGAGGG
>JAGFMF010012102.1:795050-840375 GCA_019455555.1 Galemys pyrenaicus | reverse complement strand
CCACCTATCCTCCTCTCTCCTGCCTTCCCCACTATCCCCCTGGCCCCAACCTGAGCACCATGGTCCCATCTTCTTGGTGCCAGGAGCAGAGAGTTCTTGACCCGGCAGCCAGCAGAGGGCTGCATCGCAGGGGGGTGAGCTAAGGATGGGGTGCTGCAGGCTTATTCTTGCTCTGCTTGGCTGGGGACCCCCCCACTGCAGGCTGCAGCTCAAGGGAAGGAGGAGGAAGGGAAGAGAGCTTTCTCTCTAAGGAACGGGTCTGGTTTCTTGGGCTCCTCGGGCAGAACCAGAGTGGACTCTCTGGCCCCCCACAGTGCTTCCTGGAGCCCAGGTTGCTCAGCTCCACCATGACCTGATAACGGGTCATCTCATTGACCCCATGCCAGCCCCATGCCAGCTCGGGAACCCTGCTGCGGGCTCCTCCAGCCCGGCCCCTTCTCTGTCTTCACTCTTCATCTCCTCACTGGTGTTTCTCCTCCTGCGTCTCTCCAGGGGCCCGGGAGGAGGGGAGGGAACTTCCGATGAACTCTGGCTGAGGTAATGAGAGCCCCTGAGGCCAGGATGTTCTGTGGGAAAGCGCTGGAAGGGAGAGCGGAGCCGCCTGGCTGTGCTGGTCTGGGGGTCAGGGCCTGCAGGTCCCAAGGAGGGGCCGGGCCATCTGGGAGCCCCCTGACTGAGGCCACAGCTGGACCACGCTCACCCAGGCCGGCTGGCCAGGAGCGCGCCCCTATTTCCAGCTGCATCGTCGGGGCTGGGAGTGGGAAGGTGTCCCGGCCACTTTCCTCCGCTGACACTGAGAGATGAGCACTTGGCAAAGGAGGACTGGGCCGGAGGCCGAGCGGAGGCCCTGGCCAGTGAGGACGTGCACGCTGGGGACGGGAGGCCAGCTGCAGGCTGCGGGAGGCTGCGGGGGGCTGGGAGGAGCCTGCACCCAGACAGTCACTGGGCCTGACCCCCAAGACAGAAAGGAGGCTGGCCCAGGCCTGAGTCACAGCGAGCTCCTCTGCCCCCATGCGGGCAGGGGCCTTTGGAAGGACGGAAGGACAGAGACCAGAGGTGAGGCCTCAGTGCTCCCAGATAGGCTGGCCCCTCCCCCGAGGCCATTCCCCACCCTCCCAGCCCCCCCAGGCCCAGGCCCAGGAAACAGGGTGCAGGTTCAGTTCTGCCTGGGCTGGCTGACCTAGGGCCAGTGACTAAACCTCTCTGGGCCTTCGCTGCCGTCCTCAGATGGCGCTTTGCTGGGATGTGACAGTACTTTGGAAGCGCCACCAGCAACCCCTAGATGAGCTCACACTGCCCCAGGCCCTGAGCTAGGCGCTGACCTGGCAGGGAGGGCTAGACCAGTGGCCCCCTGGAAGGAGTTAGCCTCAGGGGCAGCCCAAGGCCAGCTGGGGCCTGGGGCCTGATTTTGCTCACAAACAGAGTGACTTTTCTTTCTTTTTTCTTTTTCTTTTTTTTTTTTTTAAGATTTATTTATTTATGGGTACAAGCACTGGGGTACAGGCCAGAGGTGTGGGGGGGGGTGAGAGGATTCACCACAGAGAGCGGGAGCAGAACAGGCAGATCAACTGAAGCACACTTGCTGAGGGGAGCAGCGGGCACAGCAGGAGAGGTCTGCTGTGCCATGCGGGTCCCCTCCCTGGCTGGCAGCAGGGATCGAACTCGTGCTGCAGTGGCTGCGATTTGCTTCGTAGTGCGTTGCTTAACCCACTGCGCCACCGGGGAGGCCACTTTTTCTTTCTTTTTTTAATATTTATTTATGCACACAAGAGCTGGGGTACAGGCCAGAGGTGAGGGGGTGAGACGATTCACCAGAGACAGAGCGGGGAGCAGAACAGCAGATGGACTGAAACCCACTGCTGAGGGGAGCAGCGGGGAGGCAGGAGAGGTCTGCTGCGCCCTGTGGGTCCCCTCCCTGGCCGGGGATCGAACTCCCGCTGCTGCAGTGGCTGCGGATGCTTCACAGTGCAGCGCTCAACCCACTGCGCCGCCAGGGAGGCCCCAAACAGTGACTTTTCATATACACCAACTCTTACATCCCTGTTCTCCCCCGCCCCCTCTTGACCTCAGCAGCCTCCGTTCATTAGTGGCGCCTGGTTTTTATGCGTGCCTGGCTCTGGGGACCACCTGCCACGTGAATGTCCAGCGCTGGCCTCTGTGTCCAGACCCTCTTTGCTGCACATCGCCCCCCAAGCACCTAGCTGTCCGTGGTGGCCTCTCGTCCTTCCTCACAGCTCTGCCGTGTGCCACAGTGTGGATGGCCTATTCCCCCAACTCGGCCCCCCGACCCTGCCCCCCTGGCCCCATCCCCCTGGCCAGTCTTCCAGCTGTGGAATTGAGGTCTCTTCCCACCTGGGTATTATCTTTTTTAAGAAAATATTTGTTTAGTAGAAGAACTGGGGTGCAGGCCAGAGGTGTTGGAGGAAGTGAGAGGATGCACCAGACACAGAGTGGGGAGCAGAACGGGAAGACCCACTGAAATCCACTGCTGTGGGGAGCAGCGGGGACGCAGGAGAGGTCTGCTGCGCCCCGTGGGTCCCCTCCCCGGCCGGGTCAAGCTCAGGCCAAGTTCAAGCCCTGGGCCACCAGGGAGGCCCTGGTTATTGTTAATCTGCTGCTGTAAACAATGCTTATTGCTCTTATAGTTTTCCATGGCTGACAAACAAATCAAAAGAATACCATTTCATACACTTGAAAATTCTAGGACCTTCTAGCTCCAGAGCCCATGAACAAAGTTCCACCAGAACTCAGCAGCTCATGAATCGTCTGCTTCGGCCGCAGCTGCAGGGACGTGCTGTCTGCTGCCTGGTGCTTTGCAGACAGCTTGCTGGACCTGGCCTGGGGGAAGCACTTTGCAGGCCAGGGGTCAGAGAGAGAGAACTTTCTGGGTACTGGGGGAGCCTGCAGTGGCTGGAGCAGGCAGATGGGGAGAAGCAGGCTGGAGTGGAGAGGCGAGGCCTCATAGGACACCCATTCCCCATCCCCCACAAACTTTCTGGGTCCCTCGCTGGTGACAGGGAGCTGAGGGTGGGTGGGCTCTGCACAGCTGCCAGGCAGATGCTGCCTGTACAGCTACCCCGGGGGCGGAGCCTCCCTGGTGGCGCAGTGGGTTAAGCAGCGCACTATGAAGCAAACCGCAGCCACTGCAGCACGAGTTTGATCCCTGCTGCCGGCCAGGGAGGGGACCCACAGGGCGCAGCAGACCTTTCCTGCTGTGCCCGCTGCTCCCCTCAGCAGTGTGTTTCAGTGGATCTGCCTGTTCTGCTCCCCGCTCTGTCTCTGGGGAACCCTCTCACTTCCTCCAATACCTCTGGCCTGTACCCCAGCTCTTGTCTGCATAAATAAATAAAATCTTTAAAAAAAAAATAAAACAGCTACCCCAGGGGAAGCTGGAGGGCCCAGGGGCACAAGGCGCCCCTCTCTACTCTTTATCACCAGGAGTGAAGGAGCAACCCACGCCCCCCCATGTCTACCCCTTCCACGCGCCCTCCCTCTGTGGGCCCCCCTCCCAGGACTCACACTGGCTTTGAGGTTATGGGCTGCAGCCCTGACTCCAGAGGGGTCCCAGAAAGGCCTTGAGGTGCTCGCAGCCACTTGGGGTTTCTGCTCAGCGGATGCTGACAGGGCAAGTGAGGGTCACCTCTGGGGGCCAGGGCAGGCCTGTGTCTGGCCAGGGGTGCCCAGGCCAGCTGGCTTGCCCAGGTACAGTCAGCGAGTCAGGGGAGGTGGCACTGGGGTGGGGGTGCAGCCTGGGCCTGGGGACCGTTCCCTCTCACGCTGGGACCCCTCCTGCAGGTCTGCAGGGCCTCTGGCTCTGCTGGCTCAGAGACCTTCTCCCGCCTCCACCTCTCTCCGCGCAGCTCCAGAGCAGCCACCGGCTTGCTCCTTCACCCTCCCACGCCTCCCCATTCCTCCTCCTCAGTCTCCCCCTGCCTGGGCTTCAGCAACCTGGTCTGGTCTCAGGCACCTTCCACCCACCCACACCCACCTGGGCTCTGGCCTTGGGGCCCCAGCTCCCAGCCGTCCCCACCTGCAAACCGTCCCAGGCTCTGGAATCCCAAGGCCCTGCCATTGCTTCACTCTTCACCGCTCTCTCAGCCAAGGCCCGCACCCTGGCCCTTCCCCACTCCTCCCTCCCTCTCACCGAGCTTCCTGAAAGTCACCTGACTGGAAGGCCGAGCCCCACCCGCTCCCCACCCCAACTCTCCCAGTTCTGGAAACTTGGAGAACTTGAGGAGCCTGAGAACCCCGTGGCTGGAGAGCCCTCCCGGGCTGCCAGCCCCAGCCCAGTCCCAGCTACACACCCGGCTGCCATCCAGGCACCTACAAGCACGCAAGCCTGTGTGTGCACAAAGCACGCGTGCATACGCATTCACCTGCGCCCATGCACGCGTGCATGCACCCGCACACAACGCACACCCAGCGTGCACCCTGCACACACCGTGCACTCTTGCATCTGCCGGTTTCTCATCTCATCTCCTTGCTTGGCCGCAGCCTCCTGCCTGCTCCCTTACAGCTCCTCTTACGCCTGCTGTTGTGACTTGGGGGGTTACCGTTAGCACCCCCAGGCGCTACTGAGAGTAGTGCCCACCCGACTCTGCAGGGCCTCGCTCTCCTGCTCCCAAGAACTGGTAGTGGATGCATCAATCCACTTTTTGCAGCCCGGATGAAAACAATTCCCTGTAACTGTTCAGAGATATTGGTGAATGAGTGGGGGGAGGGGGATCCCCGCCCAGAGGGCTCAATTTCACTGGGAAAGGGACTTTCCTTAGAAGGAACTGAGGCGTCTTGTATCAGCATCAGCTCTTAACGATTTGGGAAGGAAAGCTGAATAGCTCTTTACTGTAATTCGAACAAGTAAATTATTCATCGAGAGACGCAGACAGAGATTGGACAGTGGCCGGAGAGGCAGGGGACCCCAGCCCAGCCTCCTGACTCTGGCACAGGCCTCTCCCCCTGCTCCTGGTGGGCTGGCAGGGTTCCGGTCCAGTTGGGGGGCTCTGGGAAGTCAGTGGCCATGGGGGTCCATCAGGAAGTGGAAGAGAATCTCTTCCAGCTGGCAGTTGGGGTGCAGGAAAGATCTAAAGGGCTCTGGTTGTGGGGCATCACAGTGAGAGGGGGTCCTCAGCCCCTCAGGCACTTGTCCTGATCCGAGGGTCCACGGGCTCTGGCCACAGTGGCCTGGCACTGCCCGAGAGGCACAGCCACGGCTCCTCCTGCAGCCTGGCACTGCTCTGCTGACCGCAGGCGCTGAGGGCGAGAGAGAGGTGTGCTCGGAGTCCGGCCCCCAGTTGAGTCCTGGTGTCCTCCCACAGAAGGCAGGGAGGAGGTGGACATCAGAGCTGTCCCTGCAATGCAGAACGGCCCAGCCCCCCTGCCCTGCCCCCTGCTCCGGGCACAGGGAGGGAAGAGCGCCCCCAAGCTCCCCTGTCCTGCCAGCGGCCCTGTACTTGACCAGGGGCCAAGGAGGAGCACTCCAGATAAGTCCTCAGGCTTTGTCCTTCTGTCCTTTTGGTTGGGGGGCCTGCTCCGTGCGCCCCAGCAGAGGGAGTGACCAGAGGGGGAGAGGGAGGGCTGGCCTGGAAGCTGACCTTCTCTTAGGTGTTCTTCGGACGGTCTGGGGGAGAGATCTGCTCCCCTGGCCTACAGCCGGGGCCTGCAGGTGTGAGAGCGTGGGGCGGAGAGGACAGAGGGGGATGGGAGCAGAGTGGGCCAGGCAGTGTGTGAGACTCCAGCCTGGCAGACAGAGCAGGGAGAGGGAAGGAGGAGAAAAGGAGACCGGATGGGGGCGCCAGAGAGCCCACTGAGAGGGGAGGTGAGAGGGTGCTCCTGGGGCTGCCGAAGCAAGCAGGGAGGAGGGGAAGAGGGGGCAGCTACCAGCCTTTTGGAAAGCCGGCCCTGGGGCGAGCACGTGCTGACTCACCAGCGCGCCTTCAATTTCCCTGTTTCCTGGGGATTCTCATTTTATTTTCGGGAAAGCTGCCTGCTCTGTGACTAATTTGTTCTTAAACAAACCAAACCCAGGCAGTGGGGAGGCTGGGCGGGGCCTGAGTCACTCCCCGCCCAGGGGACCACACCCAACTCTGGGCTTGGGCCTCCCACGGCCCCCCTGCCCCCCACCCCCACCCCGCTGCCCCCCTCCTTTGGGGGGGCTCTCAGCTCTGGTCTGAAGGAAGCCCCCAGGCTCTGACTGATTGGGTCAGCTAGGCTGCAAGGGGTCCCAGGCAGCCTAGTGTGTCCTTGTCTGCCTAGAACAGTGCCTGGCAGGGATCCAAGACTCCACTCATGTTTGTTGATTGACTGACTGACCAACTCTTTGGTCCTCACTCTCCTCTCCCACCAGCTCCTCCATGAAACCTTCCTCTCCCACTGCCCCTCAGTTCCACGCCATGGTTTTTACTACTCTCTACCTTCCACTGAACCAGTGTCCTAGGCCAGACACAATAAATGCCTTCTGAGGGCTATAAAGCAGGATCTGGGCCCTGGAGGAGGCAGCCTCCCCCCACCCCCCATGTGACTGAGCCACAGGGTGGGGTGAAGGCATCCTCTTCCACCCAGGCCAGCGGGGATGTAGCCACTGAACCCCTGTCTGCAGCATCTGTCACTGGTGCAGACAAAAGCCCTTTATTTTTATTTTGTTTTTTTTTTAAAGCAAATTTTTAAAAAAGGTTTATTTATTTATGCATACAAGCACTGGGGTACAGGCCAGAGGTGTGGGGCGTGAGAGGATTCACCACAGAAAGCAGGGAGCAGAACAGGCAGATCAACCGAAGTACACTGCTGAGGGGAGCAGCGGGCACAGCAGGAGAGGTCTGCTGAGCCATGTGGGTCCCCTCCCTGGCCGGCAGCAGGGATCGAACTCGTGCTGCAGTGGCTGCGGTTTGCTTCATAGTGCGCTGCTTAACCCACTGCACCACCAGGGAGGCCCCTTGCATATTCATCCTTTTCAAGTTTCAGCTCTGGTGGGTGCATAATGTATCAACCTGGGGACACAGTACCTGTGGTTTATGAATAAATAAATCTACTCTGGAGTACATATTCCTAGGAGGGAGAAAACTGACCCCAGTTCTAGGGGCCTGACGAAGTAGTTGCTCATGGAATACATTTGTGAACAGGATAAACTTGTCTGGGAGGCAGCTTCCGGACGGACGGGGTCCCTCCCGTATGAGGGGACAGACCCCCCAGTCCCTCTGGGGGCGCAGACCCACCTGCACCCCTGGCGGAGCAGGACATGGAGATGCAGTGGAGGCTGTCTGGGCCGGGAGCGGAGCCACCTTCCACTGGGTGCCGGTTACTGGGAAGGGGAGGGAGAGCGCTGGAGGGTCGCACCCCACGCCCCATCCCTGGGTCCCCGTGGAACCCCAGCCCCGCGCGCCTGCTCCTTCCCCTCCCGCTGCCCCGAGCACCCCGCGAAGGGTGGGGGCCCCACCGGCCCAGCCAGCGCCCGGCTGCCCTGCGCAGTCAAAACTGCCGCGGGTGCCCCAGCCGGGCCTGGCCGACCAAGCCCGCGGGCCAGGGCGCCCCGGCTCCTCCATCGAGCGGCCCCTCGCTCGGGAGCGCGTTTCCTGTAAGCCGAGCGGAGCAGGCCAGTTCCCGACAGCGCGGCCCGGCGGCGCGGGGCGGCCTCGGCTGCGTCTACACCAGCAATCAATGCGCCGGCTCCCCTCCCGCCTAATGGAGCCACGGCCCCAGGCTGCCCGTCAGGCCTGCACCCCGACTCCTGCCCGGTGGGCTGGCCCCTCCTCCGCTTATGGGAGCGGAGGGGGGGGGGCCCAGCCTCTCCCGCAGCCAAGCCCTGCGGAGGAGGGGGCGGGGTCCCCGGGGTCAGGGCCTGAAGTTGGACCCACTGGTCCCCTTCGCCAGCACTCCCCCACCCCTGCTTTGTAAAGAGTTTTGGGGCCCACAAATACTCCCTTAATGAAGCCCCAAGGAAGGCCCCCAGCTTGGTCTCTCGGGAGACTGGGACACCTGGTTGACTTCCCAGTTTGGGGCTGGGGGGTGGCTGGCTCTGGGGAGGGGCCCAAAGCTTCCGAGAGGGGGGCTTGGTCTCAGCTGGCAGCCCCCAATCCTGATTTGGGAAGCTGGTGGGGGGAGGGAAATAGATAGGGTGGGAGACAGGAGGAGACTAAGCTTGGGGCCCCGGGGGATGGCACCCACTGTAACTGGAGGCCTTGGCGGGGCCCGATGGAGGGGACTGTGGGGTTTTCGCCCTTTCTGGGTTCACTTCATCCCAACCCATTTCCTGGGACTCGGAAGCAGGAAGAATGAGTGGAGGTGGGAGGCCCCACTGTCAGCCCCCCCACCCCTCCCACCCCGTTTCTGCCAGAGTGGATTTAGGTGGTTCAGGGCAGAGTCAGAGCTTGAGCTATAGGCTGGGGACTGACACCCCCCTCCCCCCCCGTGCCCCTCCCCCACCAGTGGTCCTGGCAGGGAGGAGGCCCCACCTCCCTCCACCCCCCAACCTCAGCTGCGCCATGCCCCTGGTTCCAGGGTTCTGCCCCACTGGGGCGTCTCTGAGAGGGGACATCCAGCCTGCCAGCCTCGGGCAGGGTCAGGAGGCCAGCTGGGGAAGTTTTGGGGTGTGGGGCGTTGACCAAACATGGGCATCCATCACCGGAACCTGGCAGTGGTTCCTTCGTGGTGTCTGCAGCAGGCAGTGTTTGGGGGATTCTGGGTTAACCTCCTGCCCCAAGTCTGCTCCCCCCACGCCTGACCGGAGGTGAAGGTGTGCCCAGGACAGTGACCGTGCACTCATGTCCGTTCCCACGTCTGCGCAGACTCACTCGCCGCTCACCAGCCCAGCTGGTCCCTCCATGCTCCGCCCAGCCCTCCATTCATTGCTGGCTCAGACTTATACACATGTGCGTTTGCTCGCTCATTCATAGTCAGAAGCCGGAGCCTGGAGAAGGAGCAGTGGGATGGCAGGAGAGGCCTGCTGCGCCCTGTGGGTCCCCTCCCTGGCCGGGGATCTCAACCCTTAGGCCTCCAGGAGGCCCAAGAAGCTTTGGCACCGGAGTAAATTCATTTTTCTTTTTTAAAGATTTATTTGTTTATGCACACAAGAGCTGGCGTACAGGCCAGAGGTGAGGGGGTGAGAGGAGTCACCAGAGACAGAGTGGATCAGAGAACAGGCAGATCCACTGAAACACACTGCTGAGGGGAGCAGCAGGGGAGACAGGAGAGGTCTGCTGCGCCATGGGGGTCTGCTCCCTGGCCGGGGATCGAACTCCCGCTGCTGCAGTGGCTGCGGATGCTTCACAGTGCAGCACTTAACCTGCTGCACCATCAGGGAGGCCCCTAGTTTATTTCATTCTATTGTTTAGACCTGGTGTCTGTGCCCCGGTCCAGATCCACAGCGGTTCTATCTCTGGTCCCTAGCACCCAGCTTCTCAGCTCCCAGGCCCCAGACTCCATCCAGAAATGGATTTTGAGGGCCTCCCTGGTGGCACAAGGGGTTAAGCATTGTACTATGAAACATCTGCATAAATAGCCACTGCAGCAGGAGTTCGATCCCAGGCCAGGGAGGGGACCCACAGGGCAGGGGACCCACAGGGTGCAGCAGACCTCTCATGCCTCCCCACTGCTCCCCTCAGCTGCGGATTTCAGTCCATCTGCCTGTTCTGCTCCCCGTTCTGTCTCTGGTGAGTCCTCTCACCCCTAGCCTCTCTCCTGTACCCCAGTTCTTATATGCATAAATAAATAAATCTTAACAGGAAAAAAAGAAATGGATTTTGAATGGCAGGTAGGAGGTGGTTGCTCTTACCCACAGCCTTGGGCCTGGGGACCTGCGTTCGTTGGTGCCTCAACCTCCCTCAAAGGCAGGGATGCATCGCAGGTGTTGGTAGACGGCCTGGCCTGCAGCCTGGGTTTGCTGGGATTGCGTCACATCCCGCGCTCCAGATCCTGTCTGGATGGCACTGGGCACTGCAGAGGGCTGTGTAGCAGCCTGGAGGCGGACCTGCCTGAGCACAAGGTGAGTCTCACCTGGGAAGAACTAGAACTTGTCAGGTGCCAGGTCTTTGTCGCTCAAAGAAGACACTAGACTCAAAGACAGCACTCCTGAAATTTCTCCCCCCCCAAGAGAAATGAAAACACACACCCACTGGAATATTATTATTAGGGAGTAGCGGGTGAGACAGGAGAGGTCTGCTGCGCCCTGTGGGTCCCTCCCTGGCCGGGGATCGAACTCGCGCTGCTGTGCAGCGGATGCTTCACAGTGTGGCGCTCAACCCACTGCGCCACCAGGGAGGCCCTGGAATATTATTTTTCCCTGAAAAGGAATGCTGCTGTGGGCAACCGTGTGAGTGGACCTTCTAAGTGAAGGAAGCCAGATGTTAAAAAACACATTATATAGTTCAGTTTATACAGTGCCTAGAATAGGCAAGTTTAAAGAGACAGAAAATAGATTAGAGGTTGCCAAAGGAGGCTGCAGAGTACCAGGCTGCAGACAGTGGGGGGGGCGGGGGGGAGCCTTTGTGTTGTTGTACCCCCATGGGGTGACATTCCTCATTGGGCCCTTCCGCCTCTGAATTTTGCCATATTCAAAAAATACAAAGTCGATTAAACAAAAAAGGAGCGCCAAGATGAGGCCAGAGATGAGGAGAGGGGGGAGGAAGCACTGGGGTGGAGCCCCCGCTGCTTGCCTGCCTCCCCTCAAAGTGAGGAAGTGGGGGGGCTGCTGGTTCAAGCTCCTGCAGCCTTGGCTTCTCCCTATTTTAAGGGGTTGGCGATATTTCCTTCCCTTACCCGTTACTGTGAGGATTGAAGGACCGAACACAGGTCATCCCAAATGCACCCCAATGGTGGCTGAGGGTCCTGGGGAGGGGGATGGAGCCCTGCGTTGTTCAGTGCGCGAGTTTCCTGCCGTGCTCCCACCCACACCACATCCCTGTGGAGGCTGTGTGTCCTCTTGGGGCCTCTATGGCATCTGGGACCCCCTCCCGCTGCAGGGGCAGAGTTCTGGGAGACAGGGACACCCCAGCACAGGAGAGAGATGGCACAGGAAGTTCTAGGGCTGATCATTCTGGAGGCAGAAGAAACTGACTAGAACCCGAGTTCTGTCCCCAACCTGACCATCCATCGCCTCTGCCTACCCAGCACCTCTGTGGCTTACTGAAGGGACTGATTTTCCTCCCTCCCTGAGAGGGGGGCACAGACTCAGGACAGCCTACCCAGAACAGGACGCCCCTGCTCCCTGCCCCCCAGCTGCCTGCCCACACAGGGAGCAGGATTAAGAGGGGACCTGCTCCCATCATCCAGGTGATGGCTGGTGCGCCTGGATCCAGCCATGCCTGAAGCTGGACCTACCCATGTGAAACTTACCAGACTTAAGGGTTGCCTCTGAGTCAATAAAACCTGCTTCTAATTGTGTGCTCCAGTTTAAATTGGCTGCACACTGCCCGGACTGGTACTTGCTGAGGGACCTTGTTTAGTCTGGGCCTTAGAAGGAATATTTGGTGGAAACAATGGTCCCTCTTTGCATGATGCTGGCGACAGACGCTTAGGGCCCGGGAGCTGAGGTGTGTGTGCTCAAGTCGCCTCAGTCTAGCTGCTTCATAATGGGATGTGTCGGAGAAGTGTGCCCCCAGGAGATCTCCTGCATGGACGTTGCAGAGGGGAACTGCCCAGACCTGGAAAGCGTGGCCAGGGCGCACCTACACCTGGATGCAGGTCTGACCTGCCGCTCACAGCAGGCATGTGTGGTCCTCCCGGGCTGAGCTGGCACCAAGGGAAGAAGGAGTGGGCAGCAGGCCTGGGCTGGGGGGTATGCCGAGGCCGGGCAAGCCTGGAACTCTGCCCCAGGTAAGCTGAGACCGTGGCCAGCGGGTGCCAGCTGTCCCCTGCCGATTTGGGGAGCACAGGCTCCCGTCTGCCTACACCGGCTTCCTGGACCATCCTGCTCTCTCCTTGGGGGACCCCCAACCTGGCTGCACTAGGGAGGCCCCTGGATGGGAGGAGCTGGGCAGCAGGTGCTCCTAGTGGCTGGACATTCAGGTCTCTGTCTCCTGGGAGTCCCCAGCTCCGAACTCTGGGGAGGGTTCTGCACGCCCAGGGCAGGGGTTGAGCTGGGAGAGGCTGCTCAGCTGGGAGAAGAGGGTCAGCTGCCCATCGGGTAGAAGTGCAGGACCAGCGCGCCCCTCCAGGGGACTCTGGAAGGCCGCTGGGCAGCCCCCAGGCATGCCAGTGGACACCCCCTCTCCTGGCCCTCAGTGGACACCCCCTCTCCTGGCCCTCGCCGCGGCCCTCCCAGAGGCAGTCGTTCGCCTACTCCTCGGCCCTGAGAGGTGGAGCCCCCTGCCCAGTTCTCCTTTTGCCCCCAGACAGCCCCCCCAGCAGTGGTGGGTCCTGAATCTGCTTGTCCCCTGGGAGGCTATCCAAGGAGGGCCCATGGGGGCACAGCCCTGCGAGGCCAGGTTGTCGCAGCCCGTTTGAAGAGCTGAGACCCAACGGGGCTGCGCCCAGCACCTGCAGGGGCTGTCTTCGGAGGCACAAAAGGGGTCAGAGCCACAGAGACGGGTGGGGGGAGCGGGGTCCTGTGGGGACAGAGCCTCGCGCGGGAAGACGGTGCCCTGGAGACGGAGGGTCACGGCCGCACAACCTCGGGGGGCGCTTAGCGCAACTGCCGTGCCCACTGAACAATGGTTAAGTGGTAAACTTGGTGTTGTGCGTATTTCACCACAATAAAAAAGGAGTTAATGAAAACAAAAAAACCTCAGGCCTTGACCTCAGTGTCTGGTGCAAGAGTACGGCAGGCCCCCCCGGGCTGGGTGGAGCCCTGTTTCTTGTTGTCTCCACAGTCCTGGGCAGGCGTGGGGCGCACACAGCCGGACTGCCACCCAGGCCTTGCAGGTCCTGGGACAAGCCTCACGCACAGCTGCCCGGTGTGTCAGGCCGGCCCTCAGTCCCCTCCTCCCCCGCACCTCTGGGGGCTCCCCAAGGGGCACAGAGGGCTCCCACATACCCCTGGATACTGCGGAAGTGCACACCTAGCCCCAGCTCGCCACACAACCATGCACACGTGCACGCGCACGTGGGTTCCCTGTGCATGCGCACGTGGGTTCCTGTGTGCACGCGCACGTGCACAGCGGGCCCCCTAGGGCGCCCCAGACCCGCGCAGGGGAGGCAGCCCTCACTGCCCACGAGCCCAGCCCCCTGGCCGCATCCGCCCAGCCCCCGCCCGCCTCAACTGCTGGCCCAACAGAGCTCAAGTGACCCCAAGCACGGGCACCATGGCACAGACGCAGGGCAGGCCAGGGCCTGGACCTTTACCCGGCCTGCCTGGAAATAGGAGGCCAAAGAATGCAGTGGGCAGGTTGGCAGAGAGACAGCCGACTGGGCTTCCAGTAACACGCTGGCCCTGCCCTGACCTCGCCCACCCGCCCCCCTCAGCCAATAGATGCCCGCGCTGGGCTCCAGCCCCCCAGCACCCAGCCCCGCACAGCTGGAGCGGGGCCTCCTGGTCGCCACCCCCTGCCCCTGGCGACGAGAGGACGGGAACTGGATCCCTGTCCTCTCCTGCCTCCAGCCCTGCCGGGAAGGGGGTATCTTTAGCTTCCCTTCCTGGAAGCCCACTGGCTCTCGTCCCGCCTGGGCCCAGCTGTGGTGCCTCCGGCCGGGCCACTGCCCCTCCAGACCGATTCCCTCGAAGAGCAGCCGCACCAGAGAGGTTCTCAGCTAGCTCGACCCCCACTCGGCTCAGGACCCCAAGCCCAGCCCAGGCCTGAGCCACCAAGCCCACTGTGTTCATCGCCCGCCCCCCCAAATGTGGGGGTGTTGGCCAACATACGTCCCCCCTCCCGTGTAATTAGAGCAACTTTGCCAGGGGAGGGAGCTGAGGCCCTGGGGAGGACGTTGGAGGGGCGCAGGGGCCCACAAGAGCAGACATGCAGGACCACATGGGGGGTTTCTGAATCACAGCCTCCGGTGGGCATGGCCAAGGTCAGAGTGGGGTGGGATGTCAAGGTCACAGTGGACTTGGGATGGCCAAGGTCAGAGTGGACATGTGGGCATGGCCAAGGTCAGAGTCGGCATGGGATGTCAAGGTCATAGTGGACATGTGCGCATGACCAAGGTCACAGAGGGCGTGGGATGGCCAAGGTCAGAGTCGGCATGGGATGGCCAAGGTCATAGTGGACATGGGATGGCCAAGGTCAGAGTGGACATGTGGGCATGGCCAAGGTCAGAGTCGGCATGGGATGGCCAAGGTCATAGTGGACATAGGATGGCAAAGGTCAGAGTGGACATGGGATGGCAAAGGTCAGAGTGGACATGGGATGGCAAAGGTCAGAGTGGACATGGGATGTCAAAGTCACAGTGGACATGTGCGCATGACCAAGGTCACAGTGGACATGGGATGGCCAAGGTCACAGTGGACATGGAATGTTCAAGGTCAGAGAGTAGCTTGCAAAGTCAGCCCTGAGCACGGAAGGGGAGCAGGTCTCCCGATGGGGCAGCGGCACTGCTGGCAGCCAGGGCCACCCACAAGTGAGTCCTGGAGGAGGAAAATGCAGGTGAGAAGGAGCACCCCACTGGGTGCCCAAGAAGAAGGCCTGGCGTGGGGCGGGTGACAGGAGCTGAGGCAGCAGCAGTGGGAGCAGGCAGGCTAACCTCCAGGAGGGTGGCCCCAGGGCCTCCGAGGGGATAAGGGCACGGTGGGCCCTGGCGAGACTGAAGGTCAGGTGGGGCCTGGCCTCATTCTCAGCCCCGGAGGATCCTTTGACCAGCCCCATGCACTCTCCCTGCGCCAGGAGGGACTGGAGGGAAGGTGGAGAAAGCCAGGTGGCCTGCACGCTGCGGGGGTTCTTGGGCAGGGGGAGAAGCAGCGAACCCAGGAACTGGGGCAGTGAGCAGGAGGCACAGAAGGAGGGGTCTGGGGGGTGAGGAGCAGCTCAGGAAGGCATTCGGGACGAGGGGCATTAGGGCTGCAGAATGGACACCGATGACGTGGGAGGACGATGCGAAGCCTGGGTGGCGGGAGGGGCAACTCTCAGGCCTGTGACTCCAGCTGCAGGTAACTAAACAGAGACACAAGCACAAAAAAATACAAGAGCTGGTTGGCAGCGTAAGGCTGTTGCAAGGCCCGAGTTCTTTCCAGCCTTCCACGTCCCCAGCGATAGCAACAACCTTCCTTTTGCTCAGACTTTCCCCAGTTTTACTGCCGAAAGTCTTGCATCCCAGGAGAGCAAACCCAGACATCTCGTCCATCCCCCTGCTGCTGGGGAGGCGCGCCTCATGGGCACAAGAGAGCTGCCGCAGCTCCAGCCATCACACCCTCGCAAGACAGCGCACCCTGGGCGAGAAGCGGGCCTAGCAAAAGAGATTGCTCCTTGAACGGCTCGGCGTCCCCGGCGCCCGCCCCTTCCGGCTCACTGGCACACCAGGGCTCACTCGTGCTGCAATCAGCCCCTGGCAGAGGTGCAGGCATGGCGGGGAATCTCGCCCTGGCCGCTCTGGGTGAGAAGGAAGGGGGAGGACTGCTCGGTACCGCCCAGAATCTGGCCAGATCAGAGGAGCGAGGACTCCGGGGGTCGGTCTCTGCCCCAGGAGTTGGGACTCAAGGACGAGGATAGAAAGGCCATAAAAGTAAAAGGGCGGATGTGGCCAATATTAGTGCTCTCTTGAGGCAGAATGTTCCAGAATCAAGTGGCTGTCACGCAGGAGCGGACTCCCTGGGGCTGAGCCTCTGCAGGGACCCTGTCTGTGGGCCACCTCGGGTCTCAAGTGAAGAGGCCCCTTGTCCCACCAGCTTAACCACCAAATGGCATCAAGAGCCCCGACCCCAGGGCCACGGGTTCAAATCCCACAGAACAGGCCCAGTTACTCGCTGGCTGGCCCGGGCAAAGGCCGGGCTCTCAGCCTCCAGGCCCACCGGGCGGGACTGGGGGTGCCTGTGACCACCAGGTGGGGTAGCTGGACTGCAGGCCTGTGGCCGGAGTGGGTCAGGGGGTGGGGGGGGCAGAGGGGAGGAAAGCGATGCGTGTCCACTCTGAGAGGACAGTGGGCAAACCGGGGCCCGTTTTGAGCTTCTGGAGTGTATCGGTGCAGCCAGGGGGCCCCCATGTCATCAGTGCTGAGTAATTGTGCAGAGAATGAAAGAAAGAAGAAAAGGAGGGGAGGGAGAAATTAAGGGACGGAAGGGAGGAAGAGGGAAGAGGGACAGGAAAGGGGGGAGCATGAAGGAGGCTGGAGGTAGAGGTGGGCTGCAGCCCTGGTTTAGGGGCAGAGCCCAGGGCAGAGGCTGACGCGGGCGTTGAAGGGCAGAACCTCCAGCCACGGGGAGCCCCTTCTGAGAGCAGCCAGGAAGGCCAAGTGCACAGTCAGGCCAAGGTGGACATGAAGAGAGGCAGTTGCTCGGACACCAGCTGCCGAGGGGGCCGAATGGAGAGGCAGAGGCTGACCGGGCTGACCTTGGGGCTCTGGCCCACGTCCTTCCAGCTGCATCTGGCGAACCTGGCAGACACAGAGCGAACTCCCCATCAGAGAAGGTGCAGTAGGCGTGGAGGAAGAAGGTGGGAGCGACGGTCCCCAGTCACCCCCCTCACCCTCTGACGTCAGGTCACGTCAGAGCACCCAAGGGTTCCGGCTCCTGGGGCATGCCAGGCGGGCCTGGGCAGGCTTGCAGAGGCCTCCAGCCAGACCCCGCTCTGGCCCCCCTGCTGGCGCGGAGACCCATGTTCACAGCACGCCCGCTGCCCAAAGGCCATTCGCCCTGGCTGGCCAGGTTGGACCAGAGGGCAGGCCCAGCCCAGGACTCCGGGGTGAAGGGCGGGGGAAGGTCCCATGTGCCCCACTCTCTCTCCGGCAGGAGGGGACCTGGGAGGGCGTGGGCCTGCAGGCGGGAGCTGCCTGAGGGCTGGGTGGTTCTCAGGCTGAGGCTCTGCACCTTGGCCCTGGAGCTCCCACTATGCAGAGGAACCCGGGTGCAGAAAAAGCTGTGGCACTGCAGCACGAGTTCGATCCCCGGCCAGGGAGGGGAACCACTTGGCGCAGCAGACCTCTCCTGCCTCGCCCACTGCTCCCCTCAGCAGTGTGTTTCAGTGGATCGCCTGTTCTGCTCCCCGCTCTGTCTCTGGTGCATCCTCTCATCCCCCACACCTCTGGCCTGTCCCCCAGCTCTTGTGTGCACAAATAAATCTTTAAATAAATAAATAAATAAACCCCTTGCAGGGTCCTTGGTGCATGGCAGGTGGCCGGTCCCACAGCCCACAGCCTGCCCTGCAGCAAGAGGAGATGGGGGCAGGGCATAAAAGCAGGTCACAGGCATCTCAGGTGCATGGGATATATGCAAAGGCCCTGTGGCGGACATGCAGGGCTCCTACCGGGCATCCTCAGAACTCTACACCCTCCACCAACCTCAGCTACCGGCTAGCCACACCCTGCAGCTCCTCTTACAGCTGGGAGACAGGCTGGTGAAGGGCTTTGGCCAAGGATGGGGGGGCGCCGCTCTCGAACCCAAAGGGTCTGGGACACATGGTGGGCCGCGAGGCAGCTGTGTGCTGCTGCGGGGCCCACACCCAGGGTCCCACCCCACCTCTGGCAAGTCTCTTGGGGGTTCAGGCTGTTTCTTCCTCCATAAGATGGATGTGGTGTTACTAGAGCCTTTGCCTGCAGGTTATTTCTTTTCTTTTTTATTTTTTTTAAAGATTTGTTTATTTATGCACACAAGAACTGGGGTACAGGCCAGAGTCCAGGGCGGTGAGAGGATTCACCAGAGACAGAGCGGGGAGCAGAACAGGCCGATCCGCTGAAACACACTGCTGAGGGGAGCAGCAAGCGAGGCAGGAGAGGTCTGCTGCACCATGTGGGTCCCCTCCCTGGCCAGAGGCAGGGATCGAACTCATGCTGCAGTGGCTGCGGTCTGCTTCATAGTGCGTTGCTTAACCCATTGTGCCACCAGGGAGGGCCTGCTGGTTATTTCTATTTTTTTTAATATTTATTTATTTTTTTGTTTGTTTATGCACACAAGAGCTGGGGTACAGGCCAAAGGTGCAGGGGGGTGAGAGGATGCACCAGAGACAGAGTGGGGAGCAGAACAGGCAGATGGACTGAAACACACTGCTGAGGCACTGAGGCGGGGAGGCAGGAGAGGTCTGCTGCGCCCCGTGGGGATCGAACTCGCGTTGCAGTGGCTGCGGATGCTTCATAGAGCGGTGCTCAACCCACTGCGCCACCAGGGAGGCCCGCCTGCAGGTTATTTCTCAGAAGCACACAGAATATGTGCATGCACCGGGCGCAGAGAGGGCCCTCGGACTGTTCCTCTTTGGGGGCCACTGCGGTTCTTATTTGCTGTTCTCCGTGCTGGCTGAGCTGCATGCACCCCCAGCTTCTGAGTCTCACCTACTGTCCCGTAAACAGACTTGTCTCTCTGCCTGCAGCCCAGGGGACAGGGCTCCAAGGGTAGGGGGCTCTAGGGGCTCAGGCCCGTTCACCCCCGGGGAGGGCCCCCCACCTTCAGCGGGCGGATCCAGCCAGGCGGATCCAGGCTGGCGGAGCATCCAGCCAAGTGCGAGGCCGGGCTGCCAATGTCTCCCCCTAGCGGCCAGACGCAGCGGCGACTCACCAGTCTGGGCATCTCACCCGCGCGGGCCCCAGGGGACCCCAGCGCCCTCCCAGCGCCCCCATGCCGGCCCCCCTGCTTCTGCTCATACTTTCATTGGAAGGGGCTACGCAGAGGCTGGGATCTCAGGGCGGAGCGGCAAGGGCTCCAGGCTGGGTGGGCACAGGGGGGTGCACAGGCTACCCCTGGGCTCATCCCATTTATAGAGCTAGCAGGGGTGGGAAGAGGTGGGCAGGGGGTCCTCAGTCCCGGATGTTGGGGTACAGGAGAGAAGACAGGCAGCTCAGGAGGAAGGAAAGAAGGGGGGGCCCGAGTGCCCTGAGGCCTGACTGCATGGCATGTCTGGTGCTAGGGAGTCAACTTTGCCAAAATGTAAGGAGTGTGGGGGCAAGGACCTGAACCCCAAGACCTGGGGCTGGAGGGCTGTGTTCCCCCACACAGAGTGGGCTTGGCCCATTTGGCGCCTGGAGGGCCCGAGGCGCTTCCTGACCACACATTCCTGCTGCCTGACCCAAGCTGCTGGCCTGGTCTGGGCAGAGGGGCGCCAGAAACCCCAATATTAACAGGCAGTGCAGCTTCTTGTGAGATCAAGTCTGGAAACTTCCTGGACCCCAGGGCAGCTTGGAGCTGCCCGGGCAGGTCTTGGGTAGAGGTTCCAGCTGGGTGGTCTGCGTGGGCTCCAGATTCCCTTTGGAGATGCATCTGAGTGAGGGGTGGGGACTTAGGGACCTCAGCGCCCACGCTCCTGGGGCCTCCCTCCCTCCCCCCAGCAGCTCGGAGAGCCTGACCACAGAGTGACCGCAGCCTCTCATTTCCCAGCCACGTGTTGGGCCACTGGGGAACAGCCGCTTTGGCTCCCGGAGCCCCAGTTTCTGCACCTCCAGATGGGCCTGTAAAGTCCCTGGGGAAATAAATCTAAAAATAAACAAGATAAAAGGTCCATGGGTTTCTCACAGGTTTCTCTTTCTGCTGTTTCCCACCCAAATTGTTTCTTTTTTCAAAGATGTATTTATTTATGCATATAAGAACTGGGGTGCAGGCCAGAGGTGTGTGTGTGGGGTGAGAGGATGCACCAGAGACAGAGCGGGGAGCAGAACAGGCAGATGGACTGAAACACACTGCTGAGGGGAGCAGCAGGGAGGCAGGAGAGGTCTGCTGCGCCTGTGGGTCCCCTCCCTGGCCAGAGGCAGGGATCAAACTTGTGCTGCAGCGGCTGCAGATGCTTCATGGTGTGATGCTTAACCCCCTGTACCCCCAAGAAGGCCCTCCCCTCCCAAATTGTGTGAGTAACACAGCTGCATCCTTTTCAGCATCTGTGTTTTAATTCTGGGGCACTGGGTGTACCCCCGTGACTGTGGGTGTCTTTCCTCCATCTCATCCTCCCACGGAGGCTCTGTCCCTGTGGGACCCCCATGGGGTCTCACTGCCCCCCTCTCTGTGGAGCTGACCCTCTGGGCCCTCGGGCAGGCAGGGCTCGTCCTGCTGTGACCGCGGTGCCCTTGAGTTTCCTCTCTGGGGCGACACGTGTCCCCGTTTCCTTCCTGGGGACTCCCCATATCCACTCATCCTCCAAGACACTTCGAGTGCCTCCCCCAACTTGCAGCTGCAAGCCGCACTGCTATGGACACCCCTCTTTGAGGCCCAGACCCGGAAGGGGCACTGCTGGGTTGGGGTTCAGTGTTTCACCCCAAGAACACTCCAGACAGCAGATTCCTCGTTCCTTCCTGTGCCTTGTCCGCCCTGGGGCAGGCTTCACCCGTTGGGGGTGGGCTTCTGGGGGTCACAGCAAGATAGGGCCACCCGAGGTCCCTGTCCCGCTCGGCTGCTATCACGGAAGCCTATGGGCTGGGCACTGACCCCAGCCTCAGGGCCCCATCCCTGGGAGCTCATTGCACCCTAATCACCTTCCCACGGCCCCACCTTCAGACTCCACCCCATGGGTCAGGACTGAGCTACATGGACTTGGGGGACACATTGAGGCCCCGTAGTCACAGAGCTGGGAGCAGAGACAGACGCAAGCACACGATGAGGGCTTCTCCTGGAGTTAACTGAGCACCTGCTACATGCCTCAAGCCACAGTGCAGGACCTCCCTGGTGGCGCAGGGTGTTGAGCACCGCACTGTGAAGCATCCCCAGCACAGCAGCGCGAGTTCGATCCCCGGCCAGGGAGGGGACCCACAGGGCGCAGCAGACCCCTCCTGTCTCCCCGCTGCTCCCCTCAGCAGTGTACTTCAGTTGATCTGCCTGTTCCGCTCCCCACTCTGTCTTTGGTGAGTCCTCTCTCCCCCACACCTCTGGCCTGTGTCCCAGTTCTTGTGTGCATACATAAATCTATTTTTTTTTTAAAAGACACAGTGCATGCAACTTAGTGACCGAGAGGTCTGGCCCCGGGCTCAAGCCCCAGCTCAGCCCTTGTCAGCTCCACCTCTGAGCTTGGCCAAGACTCCCAGCTTCTCTGAACCCCCAAGCCCTGCTTTGAACCCCTGTGCATTGAGTTGTGCAGTCATCAGTCTTTGTATGGCACCAGGGACCTTTCATTGTAGCAGTGACACAGCTTCTGCCTCAGTTTCCCCATCCACAAAATGGGCACGATCATAGGACAAGATAGCTCTGCCTGTGGGGGGTGAGTGACCAGATTGAGGGGGTCCTTCCAGTTAGCCTCACCACTGCCTACCCTGCGCGTCCCCAGAACTGCTCTGTCCCCTCTAAAATTGCCCGACCGGCCCCGCTTCTGCGATCCCATCAGGAACTCGGGATTATGCTTCTTTTCATTTCCTGCTGGAGGAAGGGGGAAGCCCAGATAACCCACAAGGAGGGAGCCGGTGGGATTCCATTCAATTTTCCTAGTCGCCGGTTCTAAATGTTCTCGCTAGCTCAAAGCCCAGGGGAGGGCAGAGAACAGCGAGAACGTGCTTTGTTTTCCCTTTTTTTATTTGAACAGCTTTATTGTGAGCTCATTTGCAGAAACCCCGCTCAGCCTGGTTCAAGCCTTTTGACTGATGGAGCCGTGCGGCCACCAGCATGGGGCCGGGGCCATCTGCATCGGTACAGACACAGGCACCCCAGCTCTGGGCTCCCAGCCCCACAGCCGCGCTGCTCCACTGTCCCCACCCGTTGCTCTGCTCCGGGACCCTCTGAAGTGTGGTCTCTGGCGGTCAAGGATGTTGAGAGGCCATTGTCTTGGACTGGGGTGGACCCTGAATCCAATGGCAAGTGCCCCTTAAAAGAGACAGAAGAGAATGAGGCCTCCCTGGTGGCGCAGTGGGTTGAGCACTGCACTGTGGGGCTTCCGCAGCACAGCAGCGCGAGTTCGATCCCCGGCCAGGGAGGGGACCCACATGGCGCGGCAGACCTCTCCTGTCTCCCCGCTGCTCCCCTCAGCAGTGTATTTCAGCAGATCTGCCTGTTCTGCTCCCCACTCTGTCTCTGGTGCATCCTCTCACCCCCCACACCTCTGGCCTGTACCCCAGTGCTTGTGTGCATAAATAAATAAATCTTTAAAAAAAAGAGAGAGAGAGAGAGAGAGAGAGAAACAGAAGAGACACAGAGAAGCCCAGAGGCAGAGGTGGGAGGAACAGAGCCACAAGCCAGGAATGCTGGAGCCCCCAGCTCCTCCCTCCAGCTGGCTGATTTCCAGGGGACCCTAGGGGGTGGGGCACTGCTTGGCCTGAGACCCATTTCACAGGCTGCTGCAGTGGGGCTCGGAACTGCTAAGTGACTTGCTACCCAGACAGCCTGTAAAGAAGTTGCCTCATCCTTTTGAAGTCTGCCCAGGAACCCTAGTGCTCGGCCGGGTGCCCCGCGCCCCCAGTTCCATCAGGAGGTCACAGAAAGCCCACTTTTTCCCAGAAGGACGTTCCACGTGTTTTACAGGCATTCTGCTATGATGTTTATTATTTATGGTCAGTTTTAAGGACATAAAATTGCAGCTGCATTGTTGGGAGTCAATTTTATTTCCGTGACTTTAAAACACAAACAAAAATAATAATCCCATTAGTATTTGAATATTGTCATCATTCTGTAGATTATAAATTTTATTGCCATAACAACTGGAAAAACACCAGAAGCCAGTGGAGGCGGGATTCGGAGGAATGAACGTGACTGGACACAGGTGGTCATTCTGCTTCTGGACACACGTTCACCCGTGACCACTGTGCACTGAGCAGAAAACACACTGGGAGGGCACGTCTGAAACCCCACGGCCCAGAACTTTCCAGAACTTTCTAGAACTTTCCAGAACTGTAAGGTGTGGTTGGGAATTCAAGTAGGCCTCTGACAAGACACAAAACAAATCATTCCCTTTGTAGTTAAATTTTTGATCATCTTGCTGACAAGAATGTTTTACTGCTGCAATCGTAAAGCTATAAAACACAAAAAGAAGAAGCCATTTCAGCTTCGGGAAAGATGGACTGATAAAATGCAACTGCATCGACAAGAAATCTTTGGCTGGGGCTTGGAGACGGTTCTGATAGATGGGAAACTTGGGGGATGGAGGGTGGGACTAGGGTCGCCAGAAAAAATGCAAGATGCTCAGTGAAACTGGGATTTCAGGGGCCTCCCTGGTGGCGCAGTGGGTTAAGCACCGCACTATGAAGCAAATCACAGCCACTGCAGCACGAGTTCGATCCCTGCTGCCGGCCAGGGAGGGGACCCACAGGGCGCAGCAGACCTCTCCTGCCTCGCCTGCTGCTCCCCTCAGCAGTGTACTTCAGTCCATCTGCCTGTTCTGCTCCCCGCTCTGTCTCTGGTGACTCCTCTCAACTCCCATATCTCTGGCCTGTACCCCAGTTCTTGAATGCACAAATAAATCTTTAAAAAAAATAATTTGGAATTTCAGATAAACAGAGAATACTTTTTGGTATAAGTTTAGCCCACAATGGCATGGGAAATTACTTACATTAAAAAGTATTCCTGGGCCCGCCCTGGTGGCGCAGTGGGTTAAGCAACGCACTATGAAGCAAACCGCAGCCACTGCAGCACGAGTTTGATCCCTGCTGCCGGCCAGGGAGGGGACCCACATGGCTTGGCAGACCTCTCCTGCCTTGCCCGCTGCTCCCCTCAGCAGTGTACTTCTGTTGATCTTCCTGTTCTGCTCCCTGCTCTCTGTGGTGAATCCTCTCACTGCCCCCCCACACCTCTGGCCTGTACCCCAGTTCTTGTATGCATAAATAAATAAATCTTTAAAAAAAAAAAAGTATTCCTTCGTTGGGCCCGCCCTGGTGGCGCAGTGGGTTAAGCACCGTACTATGAAGCAAACCACAGCCACTGCAGCACGAGTTCGATCCCTGCCGCCGGCCAGGGAGGGGACCCACATGGCACAGCTGACATCTCCTGCCTCTCCCGCTGCTCCCCTCAGCAGTGTGTTTCTATCTATCTGCCTGTTCTGCATCCTGCTCTGGTGGATTCTCTCACCATCCCCACACCTCTGGCCTGTACCCCAGTGCTTGTATGCATAAATCAATAAATCTTTTTTTTTTAAAAAGTGTTCCTTCGTTATCTGACGTTCTGATTTCGCTAGGCGCCTGGCTTTTTTTGCATTCGATCTTAAGCAAAAGGCTGAGAAGCGATAAGCCTGGGTGTTCTGGCTTGTTAGTCTGACTCAATTTGGCAACGGTAAGTGGCACTGCAGAGCAAGGTGGAGCACCTGGGACAGGTGTGGGTGCAGGTGCCATCTGACGTCGGCGGGCAGGACCATCTATGTGGCAGTTGGCTTAACCCCATCCCCACGGCTGTGAGTCAGGCACGGTGGGCGAGGGGGCTTGGGGTGTTAGCAGGGCTTTGGCAATGACTGTTTAGGTACAAAGGTGAGCGAGGTGAGCGAGGTGCAATTCTGATAGGGATTTACCGCACTTTCTCGCTTCAGCCGCACACCTGTCACGGGAAGGGGGGCTGAGGGCTGACTCACAAGAGGACACCTGGCTTGATGCCCATTGCTACCTGCACCCTCCCCCAGAAAGGGGTTTCCGGGAGTCCTTCCCATCAGCAAGGAGTGGGGGAGAAGCTTCACCTTCAGCCCCCTAGCTTCCCCTCGTTTGGCTGTGGGCACTCAGGGACAGTCGCGCTGAAAGAGCTCCCCCAAGCACTATGAAGGCGCCCCCCAAATCTCCCACCCACCCACTCATTTCATCTCAAGGGGTGCTTCTTTGGGCACCCACATTCCCCAATACACAGGTCTTTGTTTCTGCTTTTTGTTTTCCCGTCATGCAAAGAAGGTGAAACTATCATAGGGTTCCCACAGCAAACGGAGGAGCTGGCCAACGCCCCCTTCACCCCGTGCCTGCTATCTGGGGGGGTCTGCCCACTCCATCTGACGGTCTCCCACCCCCCAGCAGGAGCTCACCCGACTCCGGGGTTACCTTCCCGGCAAGCCTCGGTGACACTTGGCCAACCTCGCTTCCGGCCTGCTCACCTCACCTCGCTGCCCAGCACAGCATGGGGCTCTGGGGAGCAGATGAGGTGCCAGGGCGAGGCCAGCCCCACTCTCGTGCTCCCTGACACCGTGCACTCTGCCGAGGCGGCCTCCCCACCTCACTCTGGAGCATGAGACCCCACTAGGACCCTAACCGCTGCTGGTCCCCTTCTGTAGGCCTCATGCCCTGTGCTCTTCTCAGCCCGGGGGGCCCTGAGGGTGCAGGTGTCCCCCTGTTTTCGCCGGCCGCTGCAGGCCAGCTCTGCAGAGCGGGATCTGGACTGGGGGTGGCTGGGCACTTCATGTGCTGATGAATCCCCCAGCCCACGGCCCAGCCCTCTCTTCTGCCCTGCAGGGGCAGACAGTTCAGCCACTCAGGGCCTTTCCTGCACCCGCAGGTAGAGAGCAGGGGGGTCTCTGGCCAAGATGAGGTACTCAGAGGGGTCTGTCCAGGAGCAGAGGGCCGAGGCCACTAGGGGACCCCTGGAGAAGAGGGATGAGCCCAGACCCCTCCATGGCCACGCTGGGCCAGAGGTGGGCCCAGAGGGGAGCGGTGCTGGGATCCCCCAAGCTGGCCCAAACCCCGATGTCAGAGCTCCTTCCCAGAGCCCGGGATGGCCTCCACCCAGCGCTGGCTGTCTCCTGCTGTCACAGGGCGGAGCAGGAGACTCTGCTCCCCGGATGCCTCTCCTTCCTTCCTCTTCTGGGAAAGGGCAGCCCTGCAGGCCACTCCCTGCAACTGAGTGACGGGGTCTGGGGCAGGCCAGCACGCCCACCTATGTGAGCCCAGCCCCAGGAGAGAGGAGGTGGGGAAGGGGATGGGAGCAGAGAAGGGAGTGTTCCCTCCAAGGCAGCCCTGCCTCCTCTGCTTCCCCCAGGCCAGCTCTCCCCTCCCCCCCCAGAAGGACCCAAGAGCTTTGGAGGGAGCTCATTGCCCACCTGGGAAACGCCCCAAGGGGGACCCTCAGAGCACCACTCTTCAAGGAGCACTGGCCCCACCCCAACAGGAAGAGCAGCTTCCCAGAGCCCCCCATCCTCCTCAGGCCCCACCAGGTTGGGTGCAGAGTGGCTTGGCTGGGAAGGTGGCTGAGCTGGTGGCCAGGTTGGAGAAGAGGGACATTGGGCATCTCTGGTGTCCAGCTGATGGGAGCCTCCTTGCTCCCCTTTCCCCCAGCTGCCCTGCTGTGTCCATCTGGGCTGGAGTAGCCCCCCCCCCCAGGAGAGGGGCCGGCAGGGGATAGACTTCTGGGGAGCTGGGGCTGGGAGGAGGTGCAGGTGGGGCACAGCCAGGAGCAGGCCCAGGGCGCAGGAGGGTGGAGCTGGCTTCCCCCCTGGAGCTCTGTCATTACTGGAATCAAGGGGCACCTCCTGGGGTCCCCGCAGAGCTGCCTGCTGGTAAGTCCCCTCCCCAGGGGCCCCTCCACCCTCCCATGGCCCAGCTGTGCCTGCCTCTCCGGCCTGGTGGTCTCCCTCAGTCCAGGTCTGGGTGGGCAGGGCTGTGGGCTCCGCCCCTGGCTCTGGGTTCTGCTTGCTGCCCGGGATTTCTGGAGGGCCTTCTTGGGAAACCTCTGCCCTTCCCCTGTTTTCAGGAAGTGGCAAAACACCCAGGCACAAGGCCAGCGGGACCCTTCTGAAGGGCGGGTGGGCCCACAGGCTCTGGCAGGGCAGCGGGAGGTGCTGCCCGCAGCCTCTGCCCCTCTCTGCATGGATCTGCGGTCCCTGCCTCCAGGCCCCTCGGGCAGGCCCTCCTCGTCTCACCCCTGCCCACACCGCCAGCCTGGTTCACCAGAGAGGCCTGAAGGCCCCCCCTCCCGTAGCTCTAGCAGGGCACACACGCCACTCAGTGAGGGCGAGGAGTCTGGGGGCCAGTGGGCCCAGGAGCGGGGTGCTTTCCTTCTCACCTTCTTCCCAGAAGGCTCCCCATTTTAGGGACCACAGGAGCCCTTTGGGATGATGAGCTCCCAATTTCCAAGACACCATCGGCCTCCAGATAACCTCATCCAGGAGAGAAGGAATGAGTCTCAGAGTCCCTCTGCCTGCAGCCTCCCAAAACTCCCGAAGCCCCGTGCGTTCTGGGGCTCAGGGTCTCTCCCCTACCAGCCTTTCGAGGACCCTGGGGGCCCGCCCTACCCAAGCAGGAGCCTGGGCTTTTGGTCAAGTCAGGCCCAGCAGGTCCACGGCACTGAGCCCACAGCGCACTGGACACTCCGGCAGGGCCTCTCCAGATAGACAGAGACCATTGGGTGCACCCAGACTTATTTATGCATACAAAGGGGGTGCAGGCCAGAGATGCAGAGGCTGAGAGGAGTCACCAGAGACAGAGTGGGGAGCAGAACAGGCAGACTGACTGAAACACACTGCTGAGGGGAGCAGCGGGCGAGGCAGGAGAGGTCTGCTGCGCCCTGTGGGTCTCCTCCGTGGCCAGGGATCGAACACATGCTGCAGTGGCTGCGGATGCTCCACAGTGCGGTGCTTAACCCCGTGCGCCACCAGGGAGGCCCAGATCTGGCACTTTCTAACGGGCACCTGCGGAAGACGGCACCTGGGTTCTTGTCTCAGCCAGCTGTGACATCTAAGTTGACTGAGCAACACAGGTGCCATCTCAGCAGATGTTCGAGAACAAACAGGCAGCCCCAGTGCGCAGCTGGAGGAGGGAGGCGGCTGGCCGACCGGAGCAGTGGGCTGGGCACCTGGGAATCAGCACCGCCATGCACGGTCCTTTATCCCACCAATGTGCCGGCGCCTCCCACTGGTTAAACCCAACAGGAAGAGGGACCCTCTGTTGTGGCCCCCCGCAGGGAAGCTTCAGAGTAGCCAGGGCAGTGAGGGCGGGTGACCTGGCCTGGCTGGGCGTCCACACTCCCCCCAGGGAGTGTGGCCCCCGGAGAGCCGATTCTCTCGGTTCTGGGGGTGACCCCAGAACCCCAGAGGACTCTGTCTCATGGTCCCCAGGTCCGGGCCAGTCTCGACCTATCACAGCTGTGGCCACGGCCCCGGGTGGACTCGATCCAGGCAGGTTGGGGCTCCAGAGCCCATATCCCCGCTGCAGACCTGGGGTCCCTACTCCAGGCCTCCCACGCTGCACTCCCCAAGTCACTCAAAGAGCGTGGGAGCCCAGCTTTGCAGCTTGATTCCGCTCACTCATTCACTCATTCCACTCATTCACTCATTCACTCATTCATCCATTCATTCATTCATTCACTCACTCATTCATTCACTCATTCATTCATCCACTCACTCATTCCTTTACTTTCATTCACTCGCTCATTCATCCATTTACTCATTCACTCATTCATCCATTCACTCATTCATTCACTCACTCACTCATTCATTCACTCATTCACTCACTTACTCATTCACTCACTCATTCATTCATTCATTCACTCACTCATTCATTCATTCACTCATTCACTCACTTACTCATTCACTCACTCATTCATTCATTCACTCATTCACTCACTTACTCATTCACTCACTCATTCATTCACTCATTCATTCATCTCATTCACTCACTCATTCATTCACTCATTCATTCATCTCATTCACTCATTCATTCATCCATTCACTCACTCATTCATTCACTCACTCATTCATTCATTCACTCATTCACTCACTTACTCATTCACTCACTCATTCATTCATTCACTCACTCATTCATTCATTCACTCACCTACTCATTCACTCACTCATTCATTCATTCATCTCATTCACTCATTCATTCATTCACTCATTCATTCATTCTTGCAGCAAGGCCCCTCTGTGCTCTGCAGACCTGCAGGCCAGGAGCAGGCTGCTCCCTCCCTTCCTGGGGTCCACACGGGCAGAGGACTCCACACCTTGGCCACATGGGGGTCCAGATCCCGGGGGCCAGACAGACGCTGCAGTGGAACAAGCACCGCCATGGAGGGAGTCACCAGGCCTTTTGGAGTCCACTGGTGGCACAGTGGGTTGAGCACCGCACTGGGAAGCATCCACAGCCACTGCAGCGCGAGTTCGATCCCCGGCCAGGGAGGGACCCACAGGGCGCAGCAGACCTCCCCTGTCTCCCCACTGCTCCCCTCAGCAGTGTATCTCAGTCGATCTGCCTCTCCCCCTCCCCCAGTGGGGAGGGGTCCCCAGCTTGCCTCTTAGAAGGTGAAGCAGAACTGTGTCTAAAGGGAGTGGCCCCCAAGCCAGTAGGCAAAGCAGAACCTGGGGTGCTGGGCCCCAGCAGCCCGCTCCCCTCGGCAGCGTCCTGGTCCGCAGAGGGGGTGGGGCACCCCGGGTGCAAACCGGGTGTCTGACCTCAGCGCAGCGGGCGGAGGCCGCACCAGCCGCCTTCCTTTACCATCTCAACAAAGCATTTACAGTCAATAAACGGGCTAATTAATTCTCTTCAAAGACCTCTCAATTATTCATCCCCGGCTGCAGAGAGAACAATTAGAGCCTCTCCCGCTAAGGGTTCTGGAAGCGGAAGTGAGACTGGGTAGCCCCCCAGGTGTGCAGCGCTGACCTTATCCCCACACCGCCCACTTCCCAGGGGAGGGATGCAGAAGCTCAAGCAGTGGCCACCTCTGTTCCCCCAGGGCGGGGCCCTGAGGGTACACTGCCTCCCTTGGGGGGCTGCCCGGTGCAGAGTGGGGGGCAACTGGGGCTGTGCGAGGCCTCTCTGCCTCTAGGAAAGAGGCTGGCAGACAGAGCGTGGGCGGTGGGGTGTTGAGTGAGTGCCTCCCTCCTGCAGCTGCAGGCCAGGCCAGGTGCATCTGACACCTCACGCATGACAGGGGCACCCCAGGACGCTGGCTGCCAGCAGGGCCTCCACTGGGGAAGCTGAGCTTCCCTTCTTCCCTCCAGCTGCTCCATTTGCCTTGTGGTTAGGCCCAGGGCATCTGCCTTGGGTCTTGCCCTTCTGTTCCCCAACTCAGGGCCCCCCCCCCCGCCCACATGCACTGGCCAGACTCCCCCAAACAACGTCAGCCGGCAAGCGGAGGGTTAACTCCCAGCAGCTCCCAGACCGCGCAGAGTGGGGGGTGGGGGGCCGGAGGGGGGGTGCCTGTCGGGAAGTGTGGATTTCTGCAGTGGTTTTACTGGAAAAGCTGTAGCTGGAGGTGGGAGGGGGTCACCATGGCAACTTCTGGCTATGGGAACAGGTTGGCTGGTGGGAACCAAATCTTCCAGGGGCCCAAGGGGGCACCGCTGTCGGTTGGCACCCGGGGGGCCCCACTGTTGCCTCTCAGGGGCCCTCACTCTGGTGGGGAGGCACAGAGACTGCCCCAAACTGGAATTAGCCGTTTCCGCCTCCTCCAGCAACTTCTCCCCAGGGCTAGGTCCCTGACTCCCTGCGGCCCACCCCCAAGCGCCCCCAGCACCAGAGCTGTTAATCGATGAGCCAGTTACTGGGCGTGCAGGCAGCTCTCGGGAATCTCCCTCTTGGGAGAGCTTCCCTCCGTCTGGGTGAAGTTTAGGGAAGCCCCAGGCCCCCAGGCCCCCAGCCCAGGTCCAGCACCCCACCCCCAAGAGCTGGCCCACACCCATCGCGACTGGGAAGATTCTGGCCCATGGGACAAGTTCAAAGACGTGCTCCCTGCCCCCAAGACAAACACGCACACCCCAGGAGGGTGAGCGGCCTTCCAAAGCCCTAGCTGGGGGGTGGAGGGAGGCAGGCACCCAGAGGCGCAGTGGGCTCCTGGGGGCTCCGACCCTACTGCTCCTGGGGGCTCCGACCCAGGAATCCCAGGCCGCGGGGACCACCCTGCCAGTGGCACCCCCCAGCCTGACCTCCCATCAGGGCTCTCTGCCAGGGCCAGCCAGGCCGGCTGCACAGCCCCCCATGCCAGCAAGAGCCTGGTCCAGTAGGGGCGGGCTGGGCGCAGCCAGTTGGAGCCCCCGGGGGTCCTGGCTTCCCGAGGAGGTGGGGGGGTTGGAAGCTGTTGGCCTGAAGCCCCCTGCACAAGCTGCAGGCACAGAGTGGGCTGGAGCCGCCAGCGCGAGCCAGGAGGTGCTCCAAGGCCTCTCCAGTGTCGCTGCCCAGGCAGACTGCAGCAGGGGGCAGAGAGCGGGCGCCTGGGAGGGGAGGGGGCAGTTGGGGGGGCTCCAGTGCCCTCCCCTGGCTCCAGGAAAGCCCGAGTCCCCTGGGCACCCAGCTACACCCTGCTGAAGGCGCTTGCGCGGACACTGCACCCCGCGGTCTCATCTGTGAACTCGGCACAGGGGCGCACACGGACAGCGATTCCAGGGTCCTGGCTTCCTTGGGTCCCCAATTCCCACCATACAAGGCCCCGACCCTGCTTAAGGCCTCCCGGGTAGCTCCTGACACACGTGGCTCCCCGACTCGCCCCTGAGGGCGGGGTGCGCTGGCCAGAGCTGGGGCCAGGTCAAGACACCTGCCCGGGGGTCCCCACCCTCCGCAGGGCCGCAGCGCTGGAAGGCAGTTAAGCGCCATGGATCCGGGACCGTCCTTCTCCCACCGCCCGACGGGGCTGACTCGCGGACGTTCAACTCAGCTCCCCCCAGGCTCCCTCCGGCTCCCTCTGGCTCCCCAGTAGTCCCCTCCCGCCCTCACGCCCGCCAGGCCGGGGCTTCCATCTCTCGCTCTCGGATCTGCCGAATCCCGATAAAACATTTGGGGGAGATAAGTGCAGTGTATAAATAATTAAGACCACATGCATATTCGCCAACAAAAAAAAAGTTTAAAACCCCCATTCCGGGAACAGCTGCCTGTGTGGGGCCCCGGGCGGGGCGGTGAGGCCCACCCCTCTGGCTCGCTCCTCCCTAGGGGCTCAGCCTGGGGCTCCTCCCTCCCTCGCAAGCCCCGGCCCCGCCCAGGAGGCCCAGACTGGGCCCCGGGAAAGAGTGGCGGGCTGCTGCCAGCTGGGGGTGCGGTGGGGACGACCTCGCAGGCACAGAATAGCCCGCAGACACCTTCAGAAGCCGAGCCCCCTGGAGGGCCCCCCCAGCCCAGGACTGGGCGGTCCAGGCGCCAGTTGGTGCCCAGTAAATGCTTAACACAGGGTCCAGGCAGCATCTGCCCCTGGCACAGGTGTCCAGGGCAGCGCACATCTGTGCCTGCAGGTGCATTCAGAAGAGACCCTGGAGGTTTGGACTCTACTGCTTTCCAGCAAGCTTCTCTGCCTCGTCCACCTCCAAGTCCTCATCTCTAAGACGGGGTGGTCCCGGCCAGGCGGAGCCCCTGACTGTCCATCCTCTGCCCTAGGCCGGGGCCAAAGTGCTCACCCCAGCACCCAGCACACGCCGCCAGCATCGTGGGTGCCCAGTGGGTATTGACTGGTGGCTGGATCGAGGGACCTAGAGTTTTCTTTCCCGATCATCCCTCCTCAGCAGCAAATCCTGGCAGCCTCTGCTCCCCCAGCGCTCTGGGAAGCTGCCTTGAGCTCGGAGGAGCTGGTGCCACCGGCCCTGGTACACACCGCTGCCCCAGGTCCCAGGAGTGTGACAAAGGTCTGCTGGTGGATTTCAGCTCTCCAGCACGGTGCCCGCTTAGGACCGGGGCTGGAGAGGTGGGGGTGTGCCCGTGGGGCCCGCTCGCCACAGCTGCCCCCACCACACCCCCCGGGCTCAGCCTCTCTGCTCCCAGAGGGGGTGTGTGTCCAGCAGATTCCCTGTGCTCACCTGGCCCCCCAGAAGCCAGCCTGAGACTTCCCAGTCTCGAGTTTGGCGGGCAGGTGCATAGGAGCAGAAACGGTAAGACCTAAGACAGCGACGTTCAAACCACCCCACTATTGGGGTCTCGCCCCTACCAACAGGAAGGCCGGGGCGCCTGACACCGGGTGAGCTCACGACTTTATATGTGTGGTTATTTATAGGCTGCGAGTTTCCACGACTGTATGAATATATTGCTTGCATTATAAAATAGTCACAAAAGAAAGACATTTGAAAAGGACGAGATTTAAACGCAAAGCATGAAACTCTCCTCCTCACCCCAGTGGATGGTCTGTTTACCCTCCATTGCCAGGGGGAGCCCCTTGGACTCCCCAACTGCTCTGGGTTCCCGGCACCTCCCTTACCCTGGCCCATTCCCAGCTCAAGCTGCAACCGTTCCTTCTTCCTACAGCCCCCCCTGCTGCAAACTCCAAGTTTTCCTGGCCCCTGTCAGCAGCTGGGGATCAAAGTTTGGGGTGCCCAAGGAGCCCCCAATAACTGCCATCTGTCCCTGCTTACAGGCCCTGGTAGGGGCTGGGCAGCCACTCTGCCCGCACCTCTGGTAACGCAGTGGCTCCCCCCAGGGCATCTGGGGAGGCCGCCAGGGTGCACGGAGGGCAGGCTGGGGTTCTGCACAGCGCCCTCCCCATCCTGGCCTGCAGGGGGTAAGGGCTAGCAGAGCCCCTCGGGGGACAGACCCCCCAAAGCCCCAACTGTCGTAGGCGTTCTGTCCATGTCTGCTGTCCAGAACCTTCTTTGCCCCGTTCCCCCATACAGGCTCTGCCCTGTGGCTAGGGGATATCTGAGAAGGTGGTGCTCCCCCGTCCCCCCACGCTCTGCCAAGGCCCTCCAGGACCCTGAGGCCTTCAGCTGCACCCCGCATTCTGGGGTCCTCCATGCCCAGTGTCCATGGAACTGGACCCGCCCCCAGGTGGGCCAGCATATGCCCATGCCCAGCTCTGGCCCCTCCGCCCTTCCCGCCTGGTAGACAGCAGGGCCAGGACAGAGGCCCCGGGAACAGGCCCGCCAGCGTGGAGCTGACCCTGAGCCTCGGCCGGGCCGGGTAACAGGAAGCGAGAGCCCGATGCCGGTAAGCGAGTAAGATGTGAGAGATTAGAGGTCGGCCGCGGGCTCAGAGTCTCCTGGAGGTGGACAAGTTACTGGAAGGAGGCGGAAGCTGCTGCAGCAAATAGCTCCAGACCCGGTGCTGCCTCTGGCTGCAGGGGCCCAGCTGGGCGTGCGGGCCAGGGCCCTGGAGGGGGCTGGGGGTGAAAGCCTGAGGGGGCATGACAGATGTGTCAGAGCTGGGGGCTGGGCAGGCAGGGGCCGGGAGCTCCTCGCTCAGCTGGCGGAAGCCTCCGATTCAGGAGTTCTCCCAGCTCTGCAGAGAGCCCCCCTTGGGCCAGTCCCTGCACCTCCTGACCCTACTGCCCATCGCACCTCAGCCCCACCCCCAGGGAGACTCCAAGTGGGGGCCCACCGGGCTGGCTTGCTCCCTGCAGGCCTCCCGCCCCACCCCCAAGCTGATTCTTGGAAGGCTGGCCGCTTCCCAGCAGAGCAGAGGGAGCCCTGGGGCCGCTGTCCCAAGAGGCTTTCCCGGGATCCCAGCTGCTCCGCCCATCACAGTGCCAGTCCTCACGCAGGCTCCTCACTGCAAGTCCTCTAGTCCCCTGAGACCCCCAGAAGCCCAAGATCTAGAGACCCTGCAGGTGTCCCTGTGGGGGTGGGGAGGGCCCCTCGGTAGCAGAGACTGTGGGCCTAGGGGTGGAGGCGCATGACTGGTGCAGGAAGCGCCCCCAGCCACCCCAGAGAGAAGCAGCCAGGGGTCACCTCCGGGCCTGCTAGGCACCGGGTACGGCACCCCGTACCACGGGGCTCACCTGCCCAGGGCCGCCTGTTACTCCCCAAGCCAAGGTTGGGTGGGCTCCTGTCCAAGACCTCCCCAGCCCCGCCTTGACTGCTGCTCCCCAAGCCCGTGCTCCCTGAGCTATGCCCTGCGCTGGCCTGGCCCGAGCCAGGGTGCAGTGACCGCTGGGCAGCACAGCCAGCAGCGGCCACGCTCAGTCAAGGCCACGGCCAGAGGGGAAGCGGCCTGGCCCCAGACGGCACCCTCTCTCCCTGAGGCTTCCGCGCCCCTGACAGAAGGTCAGGCTCCCAAGCTTCAGGGGTTAGAGCATCCTACTGGCCTGGAGAGAAAGAAGAGGCTCTGCGCCCCAGGAAAGAAGGCGCCTTTAAGCACCCAGTATGGAGACCTTGTTCCCCATCAAGGGCTCCGTAAAAGTGAGGCCAGCCGGGGCGCCTTTTTGCAAAGCGTGGAGCTAACAAGGAGCAGAGCTTGGCGGGCGTCAATGATTGCGGCAGGCAGTGTGAGGTTAAACCAGGTACCGGCCATCCCCCTGTGGGGCCGAGATGGTGCAGGTCTGCGGGCTGACTGGGGAGGGCCGCCGCGAGGGTGCAGGGCAGGAGGCAGAGGGTGTCCAGGCATGGGGTGGGCTCAGCAGCCCAGATAGACATCCGCGGCCTCTGCGGCCCTCCTGGGGAGGGCCCGCTGTGGTGTCCACGCCGTCCCAGGAGATGGCTGGCCGCGGTGAGAGCAAATCTGACAACAGCCAGAGGCGGAGGAACAGGTGGCGTGAGCGACCGGACAGTCCACAAGTGCTCGGACCCGCAGCCGCCGCCGCAGCCGCCGCCGGGCCCCCAAGGGCCACACCGGGTCCACTACTCCCAAGCTGGAAACCCAGCTGCCCACTGGTCCGCGGCGGCCAGCGCATCACGAAGCAGGCGCTGCGGGTGCAAACGGTGCGGCCACTTTGGGAAGCTGCCGGGTTTCCTCCACGAAGCTGCAGGTGGGAACACCACACCGCGAGCTGCAGCCCACCTAGGGCATCTCTCCAAAGAGCATGAAACCTGCAACTCAAAACCTACCTGCGCCCCAGTGTGGACCGCGGGGTGTTTACAAGAGATAGACGCGGACACACCGAGACGCGGCTGGAAGACGGGTCAGGGGACGCGTCAAGGGGATGGCCAGGGGTGTGGGGTCAGGGCGCAGGGGGGGAGCCAGGGGCAGGGCAGGGGGCAGGGCCAGGGGCGGGCAGCCCACACCTTGGAACAGGGTTCAGCTTGGCTCGCCCAAGAGGTCTCCGTTGTCGGCCAGGAGTCGCTCAGGGGCCCGTGTGCAGCGAAGTGGGTCGGGACGACAGAGTCCAGAGCTGAGCGGTCACATGACAGATGGTTCTACAGAGCCAAAGTTTACCGCGTCTTTACATTAATTTGTAAAACGGGGCGAACACGCTTCCGAGCCTCCGTGTGCTGTGCTCCATAACTTTGAACACACGTGGCTCTGAGGTCCCCCCGGGGAGCACCCAGATCCGGGTCCCGAGACCTGCACAGCGCAGGGTCTCCCAGCTGCCGTGACCTCCAGCCTACGGGGGGCTCCTGCTGAGAACCACCCCCACTGTCCCCACCGTCCCCGCTCCCGCCTGCCACCATAGATGGCCGGCGCGGACGTCTGGGCGGTTCTGAAGGTGACCCTCTGCTGTGCTATTGCAGCCAGCTCCCCTGGTGGAGGGCTCGGAGGAGCCCCCACCTAGCATCCCGCCTTCCTTCACAAGCGTGTCCTTGATGTGGTGTGAGCCCACCGCCCCTCTGGGGTCCCCAGGCCTGAGCTCTATCCTTTGTCCCCCCAAATCTGGGGTGGCTATGGAGGTGCAAACATCTCCCCGTCACATCTGGCTGCCGGGTCAGACGGGGCCAGCGCCCTATAGATCCCCCGGGCGCCGGGCCAAGAGGATGGGGTGGAAAGGACATTTCCCCTGAGCTGCTTCCCAGCCCCCAGCGCTATCTCCAGCTCCAATCTGCTGCCTCCCTTTATCTCAGCGGGGCCAGCCGGGTTCCCAGCAGCAGCCGCTTGCTCGCTTCCTGCCAGAGGCCCAGCCTTACAGGAATCTGCGCTGTGCACCAGAGTTGCACCTGCAGGGGCGCCGGGGAGCCTGGGTGCCATGTGCAGCAGCCCCGGGACTGGTCTCCACACCAACCCCACACAAGCTCCCCCAGGGTCTTCTCACTGCTCCGGGGCGCAGCCAGTTGGCAGCTCAAGAAAGCAGGGGCATGGGCTCTCTTGAGGACCCCGTGGAGAGACGCGGGCAGGGGCAGGAGCGGCGTCCACCCGGCCTCCTCCTCACAGAGAAGGCCCCAGGACTCTCCAGGCGCCGGGTCTCGCCACAGGCCGGGGGCAGGGAAGGTGGCCTGTGCGTGCTGCGGGCAGTGGGCCAGCACCCTGGCACAAAGGAAAGCCCTGAGGTCCCTGTTGGCGCCCATGGGTGGGGGAGAAATGCTGCCGGTGCCGCAGGAGAGCCGCCTGCACCCCCCCCCCCACAGGATTGGGTCGGGGGTTTCTGGGAGGAAGGGTGTCTCTGGGGAGACCTGGCACGAGGACACGTGCTGGTGGTTGTTCTGAACAGAGGAAAGGGGTGAGGGGAGCACATACAGGCACAGAGATGCGGGGCTTGGAGCCTGGCGTGGGAAGGGCTCCGAGGGGGCAGGAGGGGTTGGCCCTGGCGGACTGGAGCCCAAGTCCTGGCCAAGGGCAGTGGCTCAGGGCAGGAGGCAGCTGGTATATAGTGGGGGGCAGGTCTGTGTACAGGTAGAAGACCCCCATGACTCCCAAGAATGGCAACTGTCCAGGAAGCTCACAGCATGGCACCTGTGCATGCACTCACACACATGCACGCACCCTCACCCGTGCACAGGCACGTGCACACACACACATGCAACATTCACAACATGGCACCTGTGTACGCTCTCACACACATGCATGCACCCTCATACCTGTGCACACGTGCACGTGTGTGCACACACATGACACACAGAGAGACACATGGACATACATGAACCAGCACAGGCCATCTGTCCCCCACCCCACCCTATTCCCTGCTCCCTCCACAGCCAAGGGAAGAGGTCGGGCTGGCCCAGGGGTCTGGGACTAGGTGGGAGGGGCCAGCAGCCCTCTGGCAACAGGAGCTGAGTTGGGTCCCCCACCCCAGGAAGAAGCCAGCTTTGCGGGGCAGTTTGGGGGAGGAGGAGCAAGGCCCCCTGTCCAGTCCTCCTTCCTGAGGTTTCTAGGAGAACTGGCAGGAGGCTGTGGGTGGGAAGCCTTGCAAAAGGCGAGGTATCTGGAAACAGGAGCTATTCTGAGAGTGCCTGTGGCTGGGAGGAGCCTGGGGGCCCTGCTGGGGGTCCCCTTTCTCCTTGCCCCTGAGAGCTACCATTGCTCAGCCACCACCCCTCCTTCCCAGAGGCTCTGCACCCTGCCCCCCCTTTCCCAGCAGCAGGGCTGGAGTCAGAGTGTGATAAGGTAGAGATTGCAGGTCAGGGTCAGGGTCAGGGGGTGCTGGGGCGGGGAGCCTTTCCTTTACAGGAGGATCCCTGGAGCCATATCCAGGACTGGGGACTTCCACTTTTGAGGATGGCCCCCAAACCGTGAGGCAGGGGAGAGGTGGGGCGCTCCAGGGAGGCCACCTGACCTTGGATGTAGCGGTCAGCTCCGCCTCCATCCTGGCTCACTTCCTCAGGCAGGCTGCTCTGCCAGGGCCTCCAAGACTCCAACTGCGTACCCTCGGCCTTTGCCCCCGCTGTTCCCGCTGCCCTGAGCACCTCTCCCGCTCTGCCTTCGCAGCTCAGCCCATCACTGCTTCCTCCAGGAAGCCCATCCTGATGCCACCTCCAGGCCCACTCACTGCAGCTTCTCTGGGTTCTGACGCCCTCTCCCGTGCTCGTCTCGTGACAGCATCCTGTCTGAGGGCAGGCTGCCTCCCAGACCGGCCGGAGCTGGCAATGGCAGAGCTCTGAAGGTCCAACTGAGCGGGGCCCGGACAGAGCTGCGGGGCCTCTTTTGGTGTCAGCTTCCTCCACGAGGGGCTGACACCTATGGCTTGCACCCCAGGAGGGCGCTCAGAGGAGGGTCTGTCCTCTCTGCGTAGGGAGGGCCCCCTGTAGAAGCCCAGCCAGGACTGAGTCAGGGGACCCCACATCTCCCAGCGCCAAACCCAGAGCCAGAGGGCTCCCAGCTGTGACCAGTAACCAGGACAGCAGGGGTCAGGGAGTGAACCCGCCAATGCAGGCCTATGACTAGCTGGGCACTGGGCAGCGTCTCTCACCTTGTCATGGAATCTTCTACAGGTGCATTTTGCACCTATAAGGCGGAAGGCACAGAAAAGCTGAATGGCTCCCAAAGGGTTAGGGCTCAAAGACAGAGGGGTGGGAGGAGGTGATTCTCTATGCACCCCTTTAACTCTGCTCCCCATCGGGTCCCTGGAAGACAGAGGTCAGGACCCGGCCATCATTTAGGTGACCGGCTCCTGGCCCCTTATCACGACCCCACAGCAAGTCCATGTTGAAAGCGACTTTCCAAGGCCGAGGTTACAGGGCGGATGGGAGCTGCTCCTGGGGACCCCGCCCCAGGACCACGGTTTCTGCTCCCCTCAGAAGTTCCCCCCTGTCTAAGTAGGAGAACAACAGCACTAGTCTGGAGCTGCTGGGAGTGTAACTGCGTTAACATCTGTAAAGCACTGGGAGCTCCGCCACAGGGCGCCTGCTCCATCAAAGTTTGCCCGGCCTCGGTTTTGTCTTGGGGACGCAGAATCACCCAAGCCGGGAGCCCGGAGCTACGAAGCCTGAACTACAACTCCCAGAATGCCGCGGGGCTTTCCCGATCCTGGGCTAGTGGGATGCTCGCCGAGGGGAAGCCCGGACTACAATTCCCAGCATGCCACGGGCCGGTCAGCGGCCGAGGTCTGGGAAGTGCGCCTCGCTGACCGCAGCTCCTGGTTGCCCTCGTGGGGCAGGGCCTGGAGTGGGGGGCCGGGCGCTGTCCCCTCTAATCTCCTCGGACTGGCTGGGCCGCGACTCAGGAGCAGGGGGCCCTTCGGGCACGGGGTCCGGGAGCCGGGCGGGGATCATGTGTGCGTGGTGGACCCGTGTAGCAACACGGGGACCCCCCCGCCCGGGCAGGCCACGAGGCGCGCCATGGCCGAGGAGGTCGTGAGGAACAACTGCGGCAAGGACCCCACTGGCCGCCGTGAGCCCGGCTTGCAGGCCAGGGCGGGGGTCGCGGAGGTCACCCTCCCTCCGGGCGCTGTCCGTGGTGCTGGCGGGAGAGGGGCCAGGGACACGGGGTGTTGGCTAAGGCGGTTTGCTGAGTCCCTGCTTTTCAGCCTGACCCATCATCACCCGAGAACCTCTTAGAATGCAGGTTGTTGGGCCCCGCTGAAGCAGAGTCCGCATCTTAGCAGGGTCACAGGTAATGTTCCTGCACATATAACGGTTGCCCGACAGCCCAACGTGACGGGCCTGCTCCGTCTTGCAGAGCGCGGCCCCGGACGCCGAGCAGGCAGCGCTCAGGTCACTTACGTAGCAAGTGGCAGAGTCGGGGCTCAAGCCAGGCCTCTACACTGTAACCCTGCAGCTATCACCCTGCCCGGGAAGACCAACACAAACAAATCTAGAAAGGAGGGCCCGCCTCCCAAGGACTGGGTTATGAAACCTAGGGAGTGTTTTCACAGCTCGGTGATGCCCTCACGCTGGGTTGAGGTTGCCTCCACGGTGAACCAGCCGTGCCAGGCCAAGCCGCAGAGCCACCACGTGAGCTGAGGTTGTCTGGAGTCAGGTGACAATGGGCTGTTCAGGGTCCAGCAGACAGCCACGTTGCCTGGAACTTCAAAAGCTGAGCTGAGCCCGTGCTGAGTGCATAAACAAGCGAGGCCCCTGGGTGGGGGCTGTGCTGGGCCAGGTGCCTTGGGAAGTGGGGGTGGGGGTGACTGACAGGGAAGGGGACTTTGAAGAGGAGCCTTCCTAGAGGATGAAGGGAGGTCCCTGGGCAGGGAAGGGGGTGCTGACCTATAGTGCAGAGGTGCACCCCTGTCCCTGGAGGGGTCAGAGGCCAGATCCCACTAGCCTTGAATGGCATGCTAAAGACTTTGGACTTGGGGCCTCCCTGGTGGCGCAGTGGGTTAAGCAACGCACTATGAAGCAAACCGCAGCCACTGCAGCACGAGTTCGATCCCTGCTGCAGGCCAGGGAGGGGACCCACATGGCGCAGCAGACCTCTCCTGCCTCCCCGCTGCTCCCCTCAGCAGTGTACTTCAGTTGATCCGCCTGTTCTGCTCCCTGCTCTGTCTCTGGTGGATCCTCTCACCACCCACACATCTGGCCTGCACCCCTGCTCTTGTGTGCATAAATAAATAAATAAAAGACTTTGGATTTGATGCTACAGGCCATAGGGAGCCACAGTGGCTTTAAAACAGGGCCAGGGCCTCCCTGGTGGTGCAAAGGGTTAAACACCGCACTATGAAGCATCTGCAGCCACTGCAGCACCAGTTCAATCTCCGGCCAGGGAGGGGACCCACAGGGCGCAGCAGACCTCTCCTGCCTCCCTGCTGCTCCCCTCAGCAGTATGTTTCAGTCCCTCTGCCTGTTCTGCTCCCCGCTCTGTCTCTGGTGAAACTTCTCACCACCCCCCACCTCTGGCCTGTACCCCTGCTCTTGTGTGCATAAATAAATCTTTTAAAAAAATAAAATAAAACAAGGGCCAGAGCCCCACAGATCCTCCAACCCCTCCCCCCAGTCCCTGTCCTTCCTTTCTGTGAGAGGAAGTCAGCCGAGAAACCACAGGGCCCCACCTGCAAGGGGACTGATGGGAAAGGAAGTGAGACAGGTGTAAGGTCTGGGTGGGACAGGGGGTTCAAACCACAGAGTTTCAATGTGGCCCAGGAGGAGGTGGGGTGCAGAGAGTTGAATCGGGAGACTCTGGACCCAGATACGTGGTCACCGAGACCACAGACTGCAGCTGGCAGACGGGACGTGTCCGGCTCTGCCCTCACTGCGCCATCGGGCACAGCGCCCTCAGCCAGATGGGCTCCCTAAGCAGAGCGAGCCCTTCTGGAAAGGAGCCTCCCCTCCCCCTCCCCTCTGAGCTGCAGGAGAGGCTTGGGGTGCAGCGGACTTCCTATGTGCCCACCAGCGCCACGGCCAACCTCACCACGGCGGTGAGCGCGGGGACTTCATCCAGATCCTCTGCAGGAGTCTCCCCTTTCTGCGGGGGGAGCTGTGACTTTCGTGGACACCGGTGGGGCCCAACCTTCCCCTGGCTGGCAATGAGGGAGGGGAGCAAGGTGCACACTCACCTCCCTCCCAGGGGCCACGCTCCTCCCAGGGCTCTCCACACCTCACCAGCCATCTCTAGGCACTGTGGCGCCCCTCCTCTCTCCAGCTGGGGTCCTGCGCTGCCCTGGGACCCCCGCACACAGCTGCATCTCTGCGGTGTCCCTGTACTGAACTCCCCTTCCCCAGCGTGCCCTGCTCTGTGCCCTGTCTGCAGACCGGTGCCAGGCCCTGGGGTGCTCATCCTCCAAGGGCAGCATCGTGCTCAGGACCCCCAGCGGAAGAGCCCCCGGGGGCACAGGGGTGACGGCCGTGCCAGGCTCAACAACGCCCGGGTTTGTCATCCTGGATCTGGGGTGTGAGCGGGAGGGTTTCCCAGACCGTGGTCGTAAGGCGTCTTGAAGGGGTTGGGGCAGATGGGGGCAGATGGGGGCAACGGGACTCGGGACTCGAAGCCAACGCTGCCCCTCCCCGCCCGTCTTGGTGACTGTCACTGCCAGGGCTCCCAGCTCCTGAGGCAGGGGCCACCTCTGTCTACAAGCAGGGCAGGGCAGGGCAGCCCAGGCCATGCGGTGCCCACATCTGCACCCGGGCCCTGGGCATCGGGCGTTGCTCTGCTAGAGCTTCCCAGAGCCCGGAAGGACCTGCAGAGATGGGGGTGTTGACCTCTCCAGAGGCAGGACCAGTCCCCAGGTGGACCACGTGGGGGCAGCCGCAGCCTCCGGGACATCAGGTCCTGCTCGGTGCTCTGCTGCCCCCTTGTGGGCACTTTCTGAATCCCGGGCGCTTTCCCTTCCAGCGACCCTTGGCAGGGTGTACTGCTTGCTCCTTGCACACAGCACAAGCGCCAAGACCCTTCGCCCCTAGGACACCTGCAGAGCCCAGGGTGCACTTCCACCCGCTCTGAGGCCGGCCCCACAGCACCTGGGCCTGGCCGAGCTGGCGGGGACCGTCACATGGGGCCCCGGTTCGTGAGCTCACCTGCCTGGAGAACACCCGCAGCAGTTGGGGGTTGGGTCTTCCCGCCGACCAGCCCAGCGGCAGGCTGACCCCACCACCAGCCAGCGTCCTCCCCTCCTGAGCCCCACCCTGGGGCTTAGTCCCCTCGGACACTGTGGGTGCCCGTCAATGGCTAGAGCCGCTTTGGGGTACACATGGTTAGCTGAGCATCCAGAAGCTGCTTTCCCCGAGAGCAGATACCCACACCCACCCGGAGAGCCAAGCCCCAGAGCAGCCCGCTGCCTGCTTCCTCCTGACACAGGCAGCGGGGGAAGGGGCGCCTGCAGCGCAGCACAGGCCCTTTCACACCTCCCCAGTGAGCCATTAGCCAACCCTTACCCGGCCCCTGTAGTCCCCAACCTTCCCCCCAGAGCTGCACACCGGGGCAGGCAGCAGGAGCCTCCTCTTCCTCCCAGTGCCTGGGTGCCCCTGGCATCTCCAGAGAGCCCTGGGCAGGCGCCTGTCAGGACTGGCGGTGCCAGGAGGCGCTGCTGAGGGGCCAGCAGGATGACTGGACTCGCCAGGGTGCCTGGACCAGGGCCACTTCCCTCCCCAGCCGCTGGCCCACTGCGACCTCCCTCCCGGGCTTCCTGAAGAGCCCAGCGTCCGGGAGGGAGCCCTGGGCTGTGCCCGTGGGGCCCGGGCCTACGCCACAGGCGCGGGCGGGACCGCAGGGAGAGCGGCCAGCCAGGGGCACCCACGCCAGAGGCAGTGCGGGGGGCCCAGGGCGATTCCAGCTGGCCTTGGCATGCCCCCAGGTGCGACGATGCGCCGGGACAGCAGCCCGGGCAGAGCTGGCCACATCTGCCGGTCACTGTTACTGTCCGTCAGGCTGGAGTTCGGGTCCCTGCCAAGGACCCCAAGGCCCCTCGTCAGCCCAGCCAACCCCTGCTCCTCCCGCCAGGGCGGAAGGCAGGTCCAGAGACCAGGTGCTACCTGCCCTGTACCCCGCTCCTGCTTCCCGCTGGCCCAGCTGGGGAGGAGCTGCGAGGGAAACACGGGGCCTGGCTGGGGCAGGCTGGGTTCTGGCTGTCATCCACCCCCAGCCAGGACAGGAGGGGCTGGCTTCCCCCAGGGGAGAGCCGGCCCCCAGCCCTCCCACTGCCCCACCCCACTACACATCTTCCCCTCCCAGACCTGGGCCTCACCCCGTGCCCTCCTGTCCTGGCTGGGGGTGGACGACAGCCAGGACCAGGACCCAGCCTGTCCTCGACAGGCCCCGTTTCCTCACAGCTCCTCCCCGGCTGGGCCTGCAGGACGGTAGCACGGTTCTCTGGACCCTGGGCGCAAGCACAGCCCCAGCCGGCGGGCAGCAAACCCAGCAGCAGTGCCGGAGTGAAATGGCTTTATTCCCCAGAAGCCGCCGGGGCCTGGAGCGGTTTCGGCCAGAACAGCGCCAGGCCGCAGCTCTGCTCACGGAGGAGCGGGAGGGGAGTCACAGGCCTCACCTGAGGGCAGCCTGGCCCTGCTGCTGGGGAGTGGGGCACAAGAGGGGGGCAGCAGTGGGGAGAGGGCGCTGGTGGTATTTCCTGCTGCCTGGCTTTGTCCCCAGCCCCCCAAAGCAGCTCCCCGGTGTTCCCCCATGACTCAGACCGGCCTGGGCTCGCTTCCCTTCGCAGCCTCTGCTGTCCATGGGATAATAATGTAAACAGAGGGCCTCCCTGGTGGCGCAGCGGGTTAAGCACTGCACTATGAAGCATCTGCAGCCACTGCAGCACGAGTTCGATCCCGGCCAGGGAGGGGAGACCCACAGGGCGCATAGACCTCTCCTGTCTCCCTGCTGCTCCCCTCAGCAGTGTGTTTCAGTCCATCTGCCTGTTCTGCTCCCCACTCTGGTGACTCCTCTCACCCTTCCTCTGTACCTCTGGCCTGCACCCCAGTGCTTGTGTGCATACATAAATAAATCTTTAAAAAAAATAATAATGTAAACGGAGACAACCCCGCAGAACCTCGGGGGCTCCGGACCCCGTCCTGGTCACACACACAAACCACGTGTCCACCTTGGCCAAGCTGGCCTGGGCCGTGCATTGTGGGGTCCGTAGCCGCAGGGCAGGCGCCCGTGGACCAAGTTGGGGCCCAGCCCGTTCTCAGTACGAGCGCTCATTCTGCCTAGTCCGCGCTGCGCTGAAACTCGAGTAACCGGCAGACGACAAACAGCATAAACTGGTCATCTATTTTTAAAAAACATTTGCAAAAAGAGGTCCCGGAAATTCACGGCACACGGTGGTGGTGGGGGAGGCGGTGAGGGCTCCAGCCCAGGCCCTCCGTGGGCGGGTCACGGCCCAGGCTCGAGCGGCGAGGGGGTGCAGCTCCAAGCCCTGCTGCAGCGGCGCGGGCTGGCCAGGGGCGTGGTGCACTCAGCTGGCCGCAGGCAGAGGCTGCTCCTGGTGTGGAAAGGGCTCTAACCTAGCTGAGCCCCGCGGATCCCGGGCTTCCCCCACCGGGACCCCGGCCCAGCTTGGAGCCAGCGGGATGAGGCAACAGGCGAGGGAGGCCCTGGAGCGGCAGCCAGGCCCGGGCCAGCGGAGACACCGGCGGGGGGGGGGGGGGGGGGGGGGGGGGGGCGG
>JAGFMF010012102.1:752029-795033 GCA_019455555.1 Galemys pyrenaicus | reverse complement strand
GGGGGGGGGGGGGGGGGGGGGGGGGGGGGGGGGGGCGCGGGGCGCAGTGCCGTGCAGGTGGCGGCGCTCAAGGCACAGCCAAAACGGCTCTCACAGTTCTGTCCCCCCACGCCCTCTTGGGCCTGGCACGTCGGGTCAGGGCTCCCCGCGCCGGGCAGGCAGCCCAGGAACAGCAAGCGCAGCCCGACGGGAAGGAGCAGCCACTGCCACGAGCAGCAGAGCACAGGCCTCACGTGGCCTCTGGGGCCACTTGCAAGAAGAAAACAGAGACAGTTTAAAGCTAACTTCAAAATACCACGGGTCTGCTGCACAGGGCACCGCTGAGCCCCAGATCCGGTGGTGAGGTGGGGCGCGCCCTGGGTTGCGCCCTGGCGACCGGGGAAGGCGGGGTCAGTCCCGGGAGGCCAGCTGTTCGATGGCCGAGCGCACCTTCTTGGCGTCCTCTTGGAACTCCTTCTGCTTGCTGCTGGTTTCCTTCGCCTGGGGACAGATTGAGGGGCGGCACGTGAGGGAATGAGGGCCTCCGGCTACGGAGCTGGGAGCAAGAACAAGCAGGGGAGCGGCTGCTGGGGACCCCGAGGGAGAGGCGCCGGGCTAAACAGTGAGTGCAGAGTCAGCCACTGCCCCCAGCGCCGGAGGGAGGTCCGTGGATGCGCTGGGCCTGCCCACTCGGCCTGCCCAGCGCATCAGCACCAGCGGGCGCGGCCGTGGCGCCCTGGCGGACAAGGAAGCCAGAGCGGTGCCCGGCTCCGGGTCCCCGGCCAGCGCTGCTTGTCCCCCTGCTCACCCGCTTCTGGAGCCCCCTCCTCTCGGCCATTAGGAAGAGCTGCTTCTTCCGGAACCAGAAAACTCCGGGCCTCCAGGTGCTGCCTGAGCCTGGCAGCCAGCCACCCCCCACCCCCCTACCCCCCACGCCCCCAGAGGGCCAGTCAGTCCTGAGCGGGGACCGCTCTCACTCTCCTTGTCTCTCACACGGCAAAGCAAGAGCCTTACTGGGTTAAACTTGTGTTTCTAGTAAGACGAACAACAGAGGTTAATTCAAAAACTGACTTTTCAGTAAACGCAATTTTGTGGCTCTGAAATTTGACTCCATCCCTGTAACGTTATTAATCAAAAGGAAACGTCATCTTGCAGGACAGCGGAGGATGAAACAGGCCCGAGCAGCAGCCTGGAGGGGGCGCTCTGCGGCCGGCCGCGCTCGACAGGGACAGTGGCGGTGGCCTTCACTTCCCTTCCCGCCCAGGAAGGGCCGCGCCCGCAGGCCCCTAGAAGTGGCCGTGACCTCCGGCCTGGACGCCAGCACGGCCGCCCGGCAGACGCTCCCGACGGAACGGATGAGGCAACCGGAAGCTTCGGCGCTAAAACCAGGTAAGAGCCCCGAGCAGAAGTGCACCCAGGGCCTGTGCCCCCCCCAGACGCCACCGGCAGAGCGAGCTGGCCCAGGATGGCGCGGTGGGTAAGCACACGTCCCGTCGGGCTAACGCAGTCCATCTTTCCTAAAGGCGGCCGCGCTGCGGCAGGACAGAAGCAGGGGCGGCCTGGCCCCGGGGCTCTCCGGTCATCCCCTCACCCTGCCGCCCCGCAGTGCGGGCCCTGTCAGCCTAGCGGCAGCAGCCCCCACAGCAGAGAGCCGGCCTCTGAGGCTCACGCACGGTAGCGGCACCGCTCCCACCCGGCCCGCTCCATCGCGGCCACCGCGGCCCCTCGCCCCACACTGATAAGGCACCCGGCGCGGCGCCCCGCGGTCACGGAATCGGCTTCGCCGGCGGTTTAAACAGCGGGTCCCGCCTCCTGGTCTGCAGAACGGCAGGGCTTGGTCGCAGCCCACTGCCGGGAGCCACGGGCTGCGGGAGCCCATGCAGGCGTCTGGCGTGCAGACAGGCCTCTGGCTGTGCCCGCTCCCGCACTGCCTCTGACCCGGCCGTGACGTCCACTCGGGCGGAAAAGGGCTTGGGCCGGGGAGGGGGCAGTGGGGCTGAGCTGCCATGCCAGTGACTGGTCATTCCCAGCCCCCTCGCAATCGCGGCACCCGGGGTCGCGGCCCTGTCCAGAGAACGGTCTAGAGAAGTGAGATGCCCCCACCCGCACCGTCCACCCCAGCGACCACTGGACACGCTGCTGGCGAGCTAAGGAGCCGAGCGCTGGTTCGCTTCCCTTCAACGCGCCGGCCACACGTGCCCGTAGCAGCACGGCCTCGGCCACCCATGCCAGGCCGGCAAGCGCCTCTGGCTTGGCGCTCCAGGCCAGTCGAGTAAGACCAGTGTCCAGCCCTCAGCCCTCGTTCCTAATATTTATTTTTATCCTTGCGTAAGATGACCTGGGAGGAGACAGCCAGAGAAGGAGAAGCTTACGTTCTTTTGTAAATTGACAAGAATACAGAGGTTTTCTGCATTTGCATCGGGGGAACACAGAACAGAGCAAATGAGAGCACCCAGCTGTCTCCAGCCCTGCCCCCGCCTGACGCTGGCCCCGCTGACCCCAGAGGCTGTGCCTGAGCCCCGCTGGCTCGTCCTGCCCCCGCAGCCCTGGGGTCTCTCCCAACAGGCTCCCTGACCGTCCTCCACCTGCCACCCGGGCCCCGCTGCGGCGCCCGCCCCTCGTCCCGCAGCCCCGCTGTGTCACGCACGGCCCCGGCCCTGTGCCGGGCATCCGGGCGGCTCCTTCCCCGGCACGAGTCAGCCTGCCTGACTTTGTAGTCACTGGGCCGAGAAAGAACCAAACAGAAGCGGAACCGACAAAGAACGACACTTAGAAAAACTGCGTGGCCGGGGCTGAAACGCCATTGCAGCGCTTTCCAGAACGCTCCTGGCCCGACCCACAGGCCCCAGTGCCCCCGCTGCGCCCCCAAGCCCTCCTGGCTAAGTCGCTCTTCCTCAGCTCGCTCCAGCGCCCACCAGCACCTTCTCTTTTCCCACAAAACCCGAGCTGCCCTTAGTATTCCAAAGTGGCTCTGCGGGGCGGGGTGACTCATCTTGACCTCCAGAAAGGAGCAGTCCCAGCCGAACCCGGGCTCTGGCCTTGGAGCTGCCAGGACAGTGCAACCAAACTGACCGGACCCACCGGGTCGGGGCGTGGCAGAGAACCGGGCAGCTGGCCCACGTGCTGCCCCAGGACCGCCCACACACAGGCCCGTCCCCCGCGGGGCTGCGGGCTTGGGGAGCACAGACAGGACGCCGGGGGAGTCACCGCCCAGGAAACGCCCGCCCACGGGAGCTGCTCCAGGGCCACGCCGTGCTTCTGGGGTCCAGGTGGACCCGGTGCCCAGGTTTCCTCGAGCTCCCCACAGCCCGGTTGCTGGGGACCGCCGCTTTGTGGGTTCAGGGCCTCACTCTTCTACTCCCAACAACCCAGCACCCCCGTCCAGACAGAAACTGCAGAAACCCCCTGAGGGCTGCACCGTCAGCCCTTTCCCCGGGGCACGCAGTGCCCTTCCCTACGCAGCTGTGACCCACACCGTCAGCCACCACTGGCCGTGTGAGTGAGCCCCCCGCCCCCGTCATCACCAAAGACAGGCACGGCAGCCTAGCCACACGTCCCAGCACCAGCCTCTCCCCTTCCGAGGGGGCTTCCGTCTCTGCATCACCCAAGGCCACGCCCGGACGGAAGCCTTCCTGCCCTTTCCACCCCCACGTGGCGGCGGGAGGGGCCTCCAGGCTCCTGGAGAGAGCGGCGCCCCCGTGTGCCTGGGCTGGGGGCCCAGAGTGCCAGGCGCGGGGTGGGGTTTGCGTGCGCTTCCGCTGCCCAAGTGTACGTACAATTTTGTTCTTGGCTCTTTCTTTGTCCAGTTTCAAAAATTCACTGAGGGTTAACTCTTCAAACTGCTTCTTGACAGAGAGGAAGGCGCAGCGGGACGAATGCCTCTTATGTTCCTCTCTAGAAAAATCAGCACACGAGCATGTCAGCAGAGAAAAGCCAGGTCCGGGGAAGCAAGTGTCTCTCTCTCAGGCCACCCCTCGACCACACACAGCCTCGCTGGGCACCAAGCGCAAAGTGTGGGGTGGGGGGGCCTAGAGTGGACGGGATGAGCACTAGGTCCTGAGTCACACAGCCGTCCACACCCTCTCGCTCCGTGGATGCCAGCCACCCCATGTCCTCAAGGCTGATGCGTGTCATCTGCGTCTTTACGGTTTAAGATGTCACGTTGAATGTCTGACACCCTGGAGGAACCGTCTGAAGCAGCCTCATCCCACCGGGAATGTCACGTCACCCACTGGCTCGACAAAGGTGCCCCTGGCCAGACTTAGTGAATCCATCATCTCTGCGAGGGGAATTATCCCAGCACCTCCATCAGCGCCACCCCCAGGACAATGTGGGAAGGACCACAGCACCCCCAGTCCAAAAAGATACTCAATAGTGACTCAGACACATGATTCACCCCCCAAGTCCCACCCCTAGGATTTCCCAGTGACCCCTGGCCTGGTCACCAGACCCTCCCTGATAATACTGAATAAGAACAGGGCCTCCCTGGTGGTGCAAGGGGTTTTAAGTCTTAGCACTATGAAGCTATCGCCAGCCACTGACATGAATTCTACCCCCAGCCAGGGAGGGACCCACGTGGCACAGCAGACCTCTCCTGCCTCCCCGCTGCTCCCCTCAGCAGTGTACATCAGTAGATCCGCCTGTTCTGCTCCCCACTCTGTCTCTGGGGAATCCTCTCACCCTCCACACCTCTGGCCTATACCCCAGTTCTTGTATGTGTAAAATAAAATAAATCTTAAAAAAAAAAAACAAAAACCCCGAATAAGAGCAGACACATTAGGGCCTCCCTAGTGGCGCAGTGGGTTGGGCAACGCACTATGAAGCAAACCGCAGCCACTGCAGCGCGAGTTCGATCCCTGCTGCCGGCCAGGGAGGGGACCCACATGGCGCGGCAGACCTCTCCTGCTGTGCCCGCTGCTCCCCTCAGCAGTGTGTTTCAGTCCATCTGCCTGTTCTGCTCCCCGCTCTGTCTGTGGTGAATTCTCTCACCCCCCACACCTCTGGCCTGTATGCATATTTATTTATGCATAAATAAATCTTTTAAAAAAAGAAAAGAGCAGACACATTAGGAAAAGCAGCAAGACCTTTCTGGGCAGAAGAAACAACTCACAGATCGACTAAAATACGCTGCTTAGGGGAGCAGCAGGAGAGGCAGGAGAGGTCTGCTTAGCCATGTGGGTCAGCTCCCTGGCTGGACTGGACTCAAGCTACAGTGGCTGGCAATAGCTTGACAGAGTTGAGACTTTAACCCCTGTGCCACCAGGGAGGCCCGATATAACTAGGTGTTTTAGAGAACAAGACCCAGAGTGACACTTGAGCATGCTGCTTTCAAGTATGTTTTTGCGGTGCTGAATCACAGCGCAACAAAGCTAGTTTCTTAAACTCTCAGAGGAGAAAAGCGCCTGCACATCCCTAGGCGGGGCAAGGCGGGCGGCTCCTGTGCTCTGAGCTCCCCAAGGGCGTCGGGCACCTACACAAATGCTCCACCCTGAAGGGCGTTTGGCCAAATCAGGTTTGATGGGGTGGGACACCAGCGCCAAAGCAGCAAGCTGCAGAGACTCATCCACCTGCATTCGCTGTCCAGGTACAACAGGAGTTTGTACCTGTCACTGGCGCCTAAGAGATTCGGGTGATTTGGGGGAGCCCCGGTCAGAAGGAAAATGCAGGGAGCCCGGAGAGGGGGGGGCGGCCTTACATGGGGTCATCGTCTGGCTCCCAACCTTCCAGCTCCTTGAAGCAGAAGAAACACTGGGCCAAGTCGGGTTCGTTGTCAGTGGGGCAGTGGATGAAGCCGGCCTCGGCCATCTGCAAGGGAGATACAGCTTAGGCCCTGGCGGGGAGGGCTCTGGGTCCCGGCCGGCCAAGAGGGGTCATGGTCCCCGGGACGGGTCGCTCCTGGGCCCGGGAGCCCACACAGGGCCCGCGTTCGGGGCGGGGGGCGGGGGTGGGGCGGGCACGGGCTCGCTCCGGGGTCCGGGAGGCCCCGTTGTCTCACCCGTTCCGGGGTGCAGGCGCAGTCCTCCAAGAAGGGCCAGTTCTTGAAGGTAGAGATGCGGTGGTTCTTCAGGTAGAGCTGCCAGGCCGGGGGCAACGACAGGGCTCCCATCCCGCCGCCGCCGTCCGCTGCAGCGATTCAAACGCGGCGGTTGTCGCGCGGGGCTTGTCGGGAATGTTCGTCCTAGCGGCGCCGCCCATGACCTCATAGGAATGCGCTGCTAGGCGGCGCGGGGCGTGCTGGGAGTTGTAGTCTCCGGCCGCGCGGGGCTCTGCTTCTCGGTTCTGGTGCCATTGGAGAGCGCTCTCGGCGCTCGCCCCTTCCCACGCTTCGAAGGGTGGGTGGCAGGGGAGCTGATGATGGACTGAAGATCCGTGATGGGTTCGAGGAGCGGCCCCTGTTGGAGCACTTACCTATTAAACCCTGTCAGCTTGCAAGCTCTCGTTTTTGCTGACGCCCCTTCCTTTGAACCCCCAAAGCTCCAGCTTCCCCCCTGCTCCTGGACCCGCAAGGTTAGAATGCTGTGCCAAGCACATCCGCCTGGAGGGCCCGCATCTGCCAGGCGATGATGTCATAAATGAAATCCACAGCTCAACTTCCACCCTCATCCAGCAAAGCTATTAACTTGTCTCTTCTTTTATCAAAGTTCTTTACTGAAGCTTCGTGAAAAAGTCCAGAAATGGACTTTTGGGGCCCAGCTTTTTCCTTTGCAGCAGATTTCCCCAAAAGTAGCCGTCCTGGGATAAATAGCTGGAGCTCGAGGGGCCTCCCTGGTGGCGCAGTGGGTTAAGCAACGCACTATGAAGCAAACCGCAGCCACTGCAGCACGAGTCCGATCCCTGCCTCTAGCCAGGGAGGGGACCCACATGGCACAGCAGACTTCCCCTGCTGTGCCCGCTACTCCCCTCAGCAGTGTGTTTCAGTGGATCCGCCTGTTCTGCATCCTGCTCTGTTTGGTGGATTCTCTCACCACCCCCACACCTCTGGCCTGTACCCCAGTGCTTGTATGCATAAATAAATCTTAAAAAAAAAAAAAAGCTACAGCAGAACCCACTGCCTCCTGCCAGCCAGTTTCCTTCCCAGCACTAGATATTTAACTTTTTGCAAATGTGTATTTTCGACATCCTTATCTACTGGGTCATTTCTTATCAGTTTTTAGCAGCTCATAGAAACCATCCTCATCCTTTATCTGTGATGCACTGCAACTGGCCAACTGAACAAATAAGAGAATGGAGGGCTATGCAGCATAAGTGATGCCCACAGTCACAGACACCAGTGCAGATTCAACACCAAGTCTCTCCGCCTCCCACCAAGGATCCTCCCGAGGGTGAGAAACAACCTGTTGTTTTATAACAGTGTGGTCCCCGGGAAAAGGCGAGGTTCCACGTTCCCTGCTAAGGTTGGAGCTGAGTAGGGAAGAAGAGAAGCTGGAGAGGAGACGAGGGAGGGAGGAGGAAGGATGGGGAGCCAGAAGAAGCCCCGGAGGAGGAACATGGAGGGAAAGACATGTGTAGAAGCTGCCCTTGCTTCTTGGTCCTGGACCGGTTGAGACAGAGATGGGTGAGAGACCCAAAGGAAGACTGACAATAGCAGTATTTAAATGTCTGGTAGCAGGGCCTCCCTGGTGGCGCAGTGGGTTAAGCAACGCATTATAAAGCAAAGCGCAGCCACTGCAGCACGAGTTCGAACCCTGCTGCCGGCCAGGGAGGGACCCACATGGCGCAGTAGACCTCTCCTGCCTCGCCTGCTGCTCCCTTCAGCAGTGTGTTTCAATCAGTCTGCCTGTTCTGCTCCCTGCTCTGTCTGGTGAATCCTCTCACCTCCCTGGCCTCTGGCCTGTACCCCAGCTCTTGTATGCATAAATAAATAAATCCTTAAAAATAAATAAATTAAATACCCTGCGAGAAAGCAGAGGCCAGGCAGGAATTATACATCTGTGCAGACAGGACTTGGGTCTTCCTCTTATACCTGTTTTCGTGGGTTTTTTTCACGACTGGGGGAATCGGTCTCTGCTGGTTGCTACCTGCTTGGACATCAGGTTGGGGGGAGGGCATCCTCATAGGAGGTGACCTGTTTGGTTCTGCTTGTTCTGTGTCCACATTCCCAGGACTCTAAATAAGTCCGCATTGGTCACATGGCGGTCAGGTTCCCACGGCAACGTTATCGTTTTTTCCCTTCCCTATTTTGTGTCTCCCAGCATTGTCCAGATGAGCAAAATGCAGAGACTAGGTTTTAACTCTATTAAATGACAATATCCTGGCATGTGAGAGTCCAGTGTTAGTCCCTACGGAAGGATGGAGCTGGCAGGCAGGGGACGCTGCAAAGGAGAAGGCAAGGACCGAGAGAAGCAGCAGGAGGAGAAGCAGGCGGAGGTGGAGGAAGAAGATGCCCGGGGGAGGCACAGGGCGCAGAGACACGTGGACAAGCCACGCTGGCTTCTAGGCCTTGGACTTGTGCCGGGGACTTGGGGACATGGAGGAGACGCTGGAGACAGACGTGGATGAGACCGTGGGGAGCCTGACAATGGCGGCCTTTATCTTGACTTTGCATACTAATTGCACACTAATTGTATTGAAGTTCTTTTCTTTTCTTTTTTTCTTTAAAGATTTATTTATTTATGCACACATGAGCTGGGGTATAGGCCAGAGGCCAGGGAGGTGAGAGGATTCACCAGATAAAACAGGGAGCAGAACAGGCAGACTGACCGAAACACACTGCTGAGAGCAGCAGCGGGCCAGGCAGGAGAGGTCTGCTGCGCCCTGTGGGCCCCTCCCTGGCCAGCAGCAGGGATCAAACTCGTGCTGCAGTGACTGCAGTTTGCTTCATAGTGCGTTGCTTAACCCACTGCACCACCAGGGAAGCTCTTAAAGTTCTTTTCTACTGAAGGTTTACACACTAGAGCATGTTTTGTCTTGATGCAGCAGATGGCAGAATCTATGTAGAACAGGCAGGTTTGGGGGTCCTGGGGTGCCCCTAATTCTGCTTTGTAACAAGTGTGTATCTCAGCTAGCACAGATATTCCACCACTTTTCCTAATATCTGTCAAGGATTTATTTTAGGGCTCTCTCTAGTTTCCCAAGGGGTGACTCCCTTTTTTTCTTTTCTTTTCTTTTTTTGCTATTATGAAACGTACTGTAGCAAAGAGGGCACCCTCCCCTCCACACACGTGCATATGTTATTTATTTCTGGGGTTCTTTTTTCTTTTTCTTTTCAAGTTGGCTATTTAATTAATTTATTTATTAAAGATTTTATTTATGCACATAAGAGCTGGGGTGCAGGTCAGAAGCAGAGGGCAAGAAGAGTCACCAGAGACAGATTGGGGAGCAGAACAGGCACATGGACTGAAACATACTGCTGAGGGGAGCAGCGGACGAGGCAGGAGAGGTCTGCTGCGCTGTGTGGGTCCCCTCCCTGGCCAGCAGCAGGGATTGAACTTGTGCTGCAGTGGCTGCGGGTTTGCTTCATAGTGCGTTGCTTAACCCACTGCGCCACCAGGGAGGGCACCGACTCCAGGTAATTTTTAATTTTCTCATTGTAAATTAAAATCGCAAGGACAGAAGAAGCAGTAACCATCCATCCTTTCCCCAAATTTTTTAAAAAAGATTTATTTATTTATGCACACAAGAGCTGGGGTACAGGCCAGAGTCCAGGGCGGTGAGAGGGTTCACCAGAGACAGAGTTGGGAGCAGAACAGGCAGATGGACTGAAACACACTGCTGAGGGGAGCAGCGGGGAGGCAGGAGAGGTCTGCTGCGTCATGTGGGTCCCTCCCTGGCCGGGGGCAGGGATCGAACTCATGCTGCAGTGGCTGTGGTCTGCTTCATAGTGCGTTGCTTAACCCACTGCGCCACCAGGGAGGCCCCTCCCCACATTTTTACCTTTGCCAGGTGCCTCATCCTTCTCACATTCTCACTCATTCTCCTCCTCCATAAGCACGCGTATGTATCACACGCACAGCATGTGTCTGAGCGCATGCTTCACCTGAACCACCCAAGAGGAAGGGGAGGCCCTATGCCTCTTAGCCCAGCGCCTCGTTCTGGATCCACCACAGCAGAGTCAGCAAAATCAGGACCTTTAAACACTGATGTCAAGGCCTCACTGGTGGCTCAGCGCCGCACTATGAAGCACCTACAGTTCGATCCCCAGCCAGGGAGGGGACCCACATGGCATGGCAGACCTCTCCTGCCTCCCGGCTGCTCCCCTCAGCAGTGTACTTCTGTTGATCTGCCTGTTCTGCTCCCTGCTCTGTCTCTGGTGAATCCTCCTACCTCCCTGGACTCTGGCCTGTACCCCAGCTCATGTGTGCATAAATAATAAATCTTTAAAATAAATAAACACTGATGTCTCATCACAGTCTACTTAGTGTTATTTTTGCATTCCATTAAAATACTGACAGTCATACAAAGTTTCACATCAGCGAAAGGGAAGTTTAGGGCCTCCCTGGTGGTGCAAGGGATTGAGCTCCGCACTGTGGGGCCTGCAGACACCGCAGCGCGAGTTAAGATTCCAGGCTAGGGAGGAGAACCGCAGGGCACAGCAGACCTCTCCAGTCTCCCCGCTGCTCCCCTCAGCAGTGTGTTTCAGTGCATCTGCCTGTTCTGCTCCCCACTCTGTCTCTGGTGAACCCTCTCATCCCCACACCTCTGGCCTGTACCCAGTCCTTGTGTGCATTAAAAAAAAAAAAAAGAGAAGTTTAATTTGCCACCATTTTACTCTGCGAGTTAACCACTGTGACCAGGTGAGGTAAGGCCCTCCTATCTTTAGGTATTTAGGGCTGCTGGGTCACCCCCATGCAGGTGTCTGTGCATTCTTTTTATAGGCATCACACAGCAGGTGGCATATCTGTGCTGCTTTTCATAACCCCAGGGAGCAATGCTGGAGAGGGCTAGTGACATGAAGGATGGATGACAGCCAGCAGCTGTGAGCTGCCTGCCTCAGGGCACTTGAACAAAGAGTGAGTCCAGATGTTAGACAAGGTGAAGTGCCCAGAAGTCCCCAGGAAAAGGAAAAGGGGAAGTTCCAGGTTCCCTGCCCCACCCAAGGGAGGGAGCTGAGCAGGGAGAGGAAGCTGGGGAGGAGACTGGGAAGGAAGGCAGGAAGGCAGGGAGGCAGGGAGGGAGGAGGAAGCAGGATGGAGAGCAGCAGGGAGACCTGGAGGAGGCACGTGGAGCAGAGACACGTGAGAAGCTGCGCTTGTCCTCGGTCCTGGACTGGCTGGGACAGGTGCGGGTGAGAGGCCCACAGGGAGGTGACAATGGAGCTTTGGTCTTGATTTTGCTCTTTCCAGCTCAGACTTGTCTGACCCTTTTCTATGGGTCTCCCCGAAGCTGCCTTAGACTGTGGCAGCTTTCAGCCCTTGCTTTGGGCCACTCCTGTTCGGCTGACCTTTGAGCCTCGAGGGGATGCATAAGTTTGGGTGCTTCATTGAGTAACTATATCCTTGGCCTTTTCTGTATTATTCAGTTAGTTTAATACTAATTGTATTAAAGTTCATTTCCTGGCTTCCCTGGTGGTGCAGTGGGTTGAGCGCTGCAATGTGAAGCATCTGTGGCATAGCAGCGTGAGTTCGATGCCTGGCCAGGGAGGGGACCCACAGGGCACAGCAGACCTTGCCTGTCTCCCCGCTGCTCCCCTCAGCAGTGCAGTTCAGTGTATTTCAGCCTGTTCTGCTCCCCACTCTGTCTCTGGTGAATCCTTTTACCCCCACACCCTTTGGCCTGTGCCCCAGCTCTTGTATGCAAAAATAAATGAATCTTTAAAAAAAAAATCAAGTTCGTTTCCATTAAAGGTCTCATATGTTGTCTTGATGCAGAGATGGCAAACCCACTTAGAGCGGGCAGGTTTGGGAGTTCTGAGGGGTCCCTCTCCCTGCCCTGTAACACCATGACATCATTCTCATTTGCCAGCACCCTGAGGGTGTTGAACATTTTGACAGTTCATATCAATAGAACATTTAGACACTCATTCCATTCCCATCCAGAAAGGCTGAAAGAACACACAGATAAAGTCATCTGCACTTTCCTTCCCAGAGGGAGACCCGGTGTCTGCCCCCCCCCCCCACAAATGACTCTCAAGTACAGACAGGTTGTCTCCGTGAGCCTCTCATCAGTATGTTATACCCTCCAGTGCCTTATCTTTTATAGTGTGACCATACGTCTAGGAGATTTCCCAATGGTGAAGGTTAGTGTCTTCCTGATGGCTCTCAGGGACTTATTCCCAAAAGATGGGTGGTTTGGCTGTTTCTTATTTCTGCTATAATCGAGGATTCTTAACTGGGGGAGAGGTGGCGGCCTGGGGTGGGCATGAGTGGACAGTGTGGGGTTCCGTGCGAGGACCAGCTTGCAGCAGGGGGGCTGGGTTGGGAGCCGCTCAGTCAGGGTGCCCCCGCTGGGGTTCAGGTGCCTTCAGAACTCCTGGAAGATTGTGTCCAAAATCATCTGCAGTAGGAAGAAGAGACAAGAAAACCCCAGCATTGGAGAGGCCCTCTGATGCTCTCAGGAAGAAGGTACAGGGAGGGACAGAATGCATTAGTGATGGCAGAAATGGAACTGAAAATGCTGAGACGGGGCCCTCCCTGGTGGTGCAAAGGGTTAAGCACCGCACTATGAAGCAAACCGCAGCCACTGCAGCACGAGTTTGAATCCAGCCTCTGGCCAGGAAGGGACCCACTGGGCGCAGCAGACCTCTCCAGTCTCCCGCTGCTCCCCTCAGCAGTGTGTTTCAGTCCATCAGAGTGTTCTCCACTCTGTCTCTGGTGACTCCTCTCACCCCACCCCCACCTCTGACCTGTACCCCAGTTCTTGCACACATAAATAAATAAATATTTAAAAAACAATGCCAAGCATTCTCCTGAAAATTTCTGGACAAAGCTTAGAATCACAGGGAGGTGCGGTGGCTGCCTGCTGGGTTTTGCTGGCCACAGAGCCAAGAGTAACTTTGCACTTTAAAATATTGAAAAATATCACTCATTTATATGTGAAGAATAAAGAACAGGCTTCCCTGGTGGCGCAAAGGGTTAAGCACTACACTGTGAAGCATCTGCAGCCACTGCAATGGGAGTTCGATCCCCGGCCAGGGAGGGACCCACAGGGTGCAGCAGACCTCTCCTGCCTCCCCGATGCTCCCCTCAGCAGTGTGTTTCAGTGGATCTGCCTGTTTTGCTCCCCACTCTGTCTCTGGGGAGTCCTCTCACCCCCGCACCTCTGGCCTGTACCCCAGCTCTTGTGTGCAGTGTTTCCATCTCTCTGCCTGTTCTACTCCCTGCCCTATTTCTGGTGAATCTTCTCACTCCCTACCTCTGGCCTGTACCCTAACTCTTGTATGTATGCATGAATAAATAAAAATCTTTAAAAAATTTTTTTTACATCTATTTATTTATGCATGCAAGCACTGGGGTACAGGTCGCATGCAAGCACTGGGGTACAGGTCAGAGTCGCAGGAGGGGAGAGGATTCACCAGAGACAGTGTGGGGAGCAGAAAAGGTGGATCCACTGAAACACACTGCTGAGGGGAGCAGCGGGTGAGGCAGGAGAGGTCTGCTGCGCCATGTGGGTCCCCTCCCTGGCTGGGGAGCGAACCAGCGCCCTTGTGCCACAGATGCTTCACAGTGCAGTGCTCAACCCGCTGTGCCACCAGGGAGGCCCATAAATAAAACCTTTAAAAAAAGTGACACATGGTCACTGTGAGTCAGAGGGCAATTAGGCTAATCAGGTAGCCTCGGGGGCAGTGCAGGTGGGGACCCCAGAGAGTTAAAGCAGCTTCAGAGATAAGGACAAGGAGAGGAATAAGGGAAGATCCAGAGATAAGGAGAGCAAATTCCAAAGGGAGCTTGTCAAACACCCCAGGACCAGGGCAACAAAGACAATGAGACATTCCAGCAGGGACCATAAAAGATAAGGGAGGCTATGCAGGAGATCCGAGTGCAGTGGCAGGGTAAGTGAGAGCACCAAGAACAAGGCCATCACAGAAAGGCCAGTGGCACTTTAGAATAAGGAGGGAAAGAAATTCTACAGTCCTGGAGCCAGACTGCATGCAAACTCTCTCTGCCCCTCCAGGCACCTCACCTCTGGGAGTCTTTGCTTTGCCCTTTGTCCCAAATAAACTTTTCTTTGCTGTCTAAGACAGGGTTTGCTGCCCTGTGCTTATTTATCTGAAAAGTGTGTGAATTCCTTTTAACCACGCACACCAGCATCAATAGCACAACAAGGGATTTAGGAACACAGTTGTTAACGTGGGAAGTTTGTCACAGGCACAGCCCGGTCCCCAAGGGCTCAGCTGGCCGCCCTAGGAAGCCAGGACGGTCCCAATCAGCCGTTCCTCGTGCGTCTGCTCTCGCATCTGAATCTTGCATCTCATAACAAATTTTCACAAACTTCATTTTGTTGCTTGATGTAGGGTCATTGAAAAGTGTCAAGCTTTTCTGACCTCCCGCCATGGGCGTCATGACAGACCCCTGCGGTTCTGCACGCAGGCCTGAGGGTGGCACCTGCAGCGGGGTGTGCGCATGCGCAGGCTGCACGCAGGCCTGACGGCGGCAACCGCAGCAAAGTGTGGGCATGCGCAGTGGGCGCACCTGGGCTGAGACACGAGCGTATGAGGGCAGCGTCACGAGGATGCCAGCAGAGAGAGGAGTAGAGATGTAGAAGCAGAGATCACAGCACCCAGAGAGAGTGAGAGCCTCCTGGCCCCCCAGCCCCCCTGCCTGCCGTGTACCTGTCACCTCTGATATAATGAAGCAATAAAAGCCTAACAAAACCACCGAGGGCTCCAGGACTCCTCTTTGACCCATCTGCTGGAATCATGGAGAACCTGCTCCGTGCACTAGATCATACCATTTAACCTCCGTAGGCATTTAGGGAGGATGCCTGCAAGATTTTAATAAAGCTGCAAAGACCATCTTGGGTGTTTCTTTGATTACCCTTAAGACAAAACGCCAAGTAGCAGAATTGCTGGTCAGAGGATTTGGATTTGAAATGTCAGCCAGACTCTGCTCCCAAAACATGGGGCCAGCGTGCATGTCCCCTCCTCTGCCCCTCTCCAGCACTGGCCATGATGACCACGAGGATTTTTCTGGAGCAAGAGAGCACGGTCGGGCCTCCCTGGTGGCGCAGTGGGTTAAGCAACACACTATGAAGCAAACCGCAGCCACTGCAGCACCAGTTCGATCCCTGCCACCGGCTGGGGTGGGGGAACCCCCAGGGCGCAGCAGACCTCTCCTGCTTCCCCGCTGCTCCCCTCAGCAGTGTGATTCAGTCAGTCTGGCTGTTCTGCTCCCCACTCTGTCTCTGGTGACTCCTTACCCCCTGCACTGCACCTCTGGCCTGTACCCCCACTCTTGTGTGCATAAATAAATAAAGTCTTTTAAAAAAAAAGGGCACGGTCACATTTCTATGATAGCGAATACAGTTGAACTTCCCTGTGTTTACTGGCTATTTCTATTTCTCTTTAAGTGTTCTCTTACTCTCTGTCTGCTTTTTCCTATTTATTTCTGTTCTCTTTTTTTTTTTTAAAGATTTATTTATTTATGCATACAAGAGCTGGGGTACAGGCCAGAGTCCAGGACGGTGAGAGGATTCACCAGAGACAGCTGGGAACAGAACAGGCAGACTGACTGAAACACACTGCTGAGGGGGGCAGCGGGCGAGGCAGGAGAGGTCTGCCACACCATGTGGGTCCCCCCCCAGGCCGGCAGCAGGGATCGAACTCGCGCCGCAGTGGCCGCGGTCCGCTTCGTAGTGCGCTGCTCAACCCACTGCGCCACCAGGGGAGGCCCCAGGAATACTTTTTAATGTAAGTAATTTCCCATGCCATTGTGGGCTAAACTTATACCAAAAAGTATTCTCTGTTTATCTGAAATTCCAAATTATTTTTTTTTAAAGATTTATTTGTGCATTCAAGAACTGGGGTACAGGCCAGAGATATGGGAGGTGAGAGGAGTCACCAGAGACAGAGCGGGGAGCAGAACAGGCAGATGGACTGAAGCACACTGCTGAGGGGAGCAGCAGGCGAGGCAGGAGAGGTCTGCTGCGCCCTGTGGGTCCCCTCCTTGGCCGGCAGCAGGGATCGAACTCGCGCTGCAGTGGCTGCGGTTTGCTTCATAGTGCGGTGCTTAACCCACTGCGCCACCAGGGAGGCCCTATTTCTGTTCTTAAAATGAAATAAGAACTCATTGATTTGACTGAGCTCTTTATATAGGAAGGCTACTACCAGGTGAATTAAGACTGAATGCTAAAAAAAGGCCCCCCAAGTGGCAGCTGATGAGAAAGTAGAACTAATCAAGTGCCTGCTTTTCCCAGAAAAAAACAATTTCCCCTTTGACTTCTAAAAGGATCCTCCACCTTAGAAGCGTAACGAGAACCAGCGCAGGTTCAGGGAAGGGGAAGGCCCACCTGGATGAGCATGCAGTCCTTCTGCATTAGGTTCCAAATGGTTTCAAAGTGATCCACGTCCTGGATCTCCACAAACAAGGCTCTGCAGCCCCTTTGGTGCAGCACCTGGCAGAGGGGAGGCGGCAAGAGGAGGTGAGGCTGCAGGGGAGGAGCGTGCCTGTAGCTGTATCCGCTCTGGATTCTTGAATAAAGAACTTCAAGGAATTTCGTTATTCTTCCAAATGGACATTCCCGGCATCCAGTGGGTGAAATGAAGAGGCAGGTCATGAGCCCCAGCTGCCCTCAACCTCCGGCCCAAAGGGGATGCTGGAGCTACCTGATGAAACTCCCTGGACTGCCGGTGGAATTCGGGGGAGTCGTGCTGGCCCACAGTGACCAGAATGCGGAGGGCTGGGTCCCAGGGCTGCATTGGGGACTCCTCCAGGAGCCGCTGTGGGCTGTTCCTCTGAGCCTCCTCCCTGGTGTGGGGGTGGTGAGTCAGGGCGGAAGGGAGCCTTGGCTCCTGGCTTCGTGGGGGGACGGGGCAGTGGACACTCACAGGGTCATTCTGAGGGCATCATTCTCAGAGGTGTGCAGGATAGGTTCCAGGTCGTACACCCCGCTCAGCAGGAAGAGGCCTGTGAGGGGAAGAGCAGGTAGCCAGCGCCCCCATGCCCCTCCAGGCGGGCACCAGGTGGGGCAAGGTGGAGCCAGCCCAGCCTCCAGGGTAGAGGAGAAGCAAAGCTTGTGGGGTTCCCAGAGCCGGGTCAGGCCGCTCGTGGCTACTGGGCTGTCCAGCAGCTGGTGCGAACCCACAGAGACAGGGAGAGGCTGCAGTTCCCGACGAGACCTTTGAGGTTGGGCGTGACTCCGTGCTTGGTCCAGTCAGCTAGCAGCATCATGGAGATCAGGTGGGCCCCAGCTGAGTGTCCGCACAGGTAAACACCCCTGGGGGGAGAGAGCAGAGCTGGATTTGTACCCCGTCTCCCCAGAAGCGTCAGGGCAGACCAAGGAGCCCAAGCTGCCTTGAGCGTCACCGGCCAGTGGAGGCGTCTGGCTACACTGAGGGGTTCAATCCACTGTCCTCCCCCAGCACGGTCCTCCACCGGCTCCGTCCTCCACCAGCACCATCCTCCCTCCAGCACCGTCCTCCACCAACACCGTCCTCCACCATCACCATCCTCCCTCCAGCACCGTCCTCCCTCCAGCACCGTCCTCCACCAGCACCGTCCTCCCCCAGCACGGTCCTCCACCGGCTCCGTCCTCCACCAGCACCATCCTCCCTCCAGCACCATCCTCCCTCCAGTACTGTCCTCCCTCTGGCACCGTCCTCCCTCCAGCACCATCCTCCCTCCAGCACCGTCCTCCCACCATCACCGTCTTCCCCCCAGCACCATCCTCCCTCCATCACCATCCTCCACCAGCACTATCCTCCCTCCGGCACTGTCCTCCACCAGCACCGTCCTCCACCAGCACCACCCTCCCACCATCACCATCCTCCACCAGCACCGTCCTCCCACCAGCACTGTCCTCCCTCTGGCACCGTCCTCCACCAACACCATCGAACAAAAGGAACCTGCAGCAAGGCCCACCTGTTGGACGGAAACTGCTTCTGGACGAAGGCGATGCTGCGGGCCGCCTGGTCCACCATCAGGTCCAGGGTGCCTGCAGGAGACACAGGCGGTGAGGGCCCTCCACGCTCTTCCCCTCCAGGCTCGCCGGCCTCGAACCCGCCAGCCCGTGCTCTTACCCTTGGGGGCAGTGTCGTAGCCCACTATCACCACGGCCACGCCCTCAGCCGTGAGCGGGCTGACCATGAAGGCAGACTCGTCTTTGCTGCAGAGAGAGCCGAGGACAGGAGCGGGGGATCAGCCCGGCCGCTGGCTGCCTCGGGATCCCGCCCACTGCAGGCCACAGGAGGAAGGCGGCCTGGTCCTTGCCACGCCACGCACTGCTCTGGGGACTCGGGACTTGCTTTCTCCTCTAAGTGTGGTTTCTCATCTGTAATATAGATGTCAGGGCCTCCCCGGTGGCGCAGGGGGCTGAGCGCCGCACTATGAAGCATCTGCAGCCACTGCAGCGCGAGTTCATCCCCGGCCAGGGAGGGACCCACAGGGCGCAGCAGACCTCTCCTGCCTCCCCGCTGCTCCCCTCAGCAGTGTGTTTCAGTCCCTCTGCCTGTTCTGCTCCCCACTCTGTCTCTGGTGAATCCTTTCACCCCCACATCTCTGGCCTGCACCCCAGTTCTGGTATGCATAAATAATAAATCTAAAAAAAAAAAAAAACAAAAGACAGGAGAGGGACACCAGACACAGAAATGAACTCAGTGGGTTGAAGGATGGAGTGTGGGACCTGACGCCAGACCACGCCTGGAGCCAGCAGGGCGTCAGCTCTTCCACGGCATTCTTGCGTGTGTGGGTCTGCCGGGCCGCCGGGGCAGACAAGCAAGGGTACAACAGCAAACTAAAAGTTCTCTGCACAGTGAAGAAAACCACTGTGAAAATACAAAGGGAACCTGGCCCTCCCTGGTGGCGCAGTGAGTTAAGCAACGCACTATGAAGCAAACCGCAGCCACTGCAGCACGAGTTCGATCCCCGGCCAGGGAGGGGACCCATAGGGCGTAGCAGACCTCTCCTGCCTCGCCCGCTGCTCCCCTCAGCAGTGTATTGCAGTCGATCTGCCTGTTCTGCTCCCTATGCTGTCTCTGGTGGATCCTCTTACCCCCTGCACCTCTGGCCCGTACCCCAGTACTTATATGCATAAATAAATCTTTTTATAAAAAAACATACAAAGGGAACCTACTGAATGGAGGAAGAGATTTGCACGTCACACACCTGACAATGGACGAGCATCCAAATGCATTTAGTTTATTTATTTATTTATTTTTTAAAGATTTATTTATTTGTGCATACAAGCACTGGGGTACAGGCCAGAGGTGTGGGGGGCGGTGAGAGGATTCACCACACAGAGTGGGGAGCAGAACAGGCAGATCCACTGAAACACACTGCTGAGGGGGGCAGCGGGGAGACAGGAGAGCTCTGCTGCGCCCTGTGGGTCCCCTCCCTGGCCGGGGATCGAACTCGCGCTGCAGTGGCTGCAGATGCTTCATCGTGCAGTGCTCAACCCCTTGCACCACCAGGGATGCCCCTGGAGCATTAATTTGAAGACTACAGCAGCACTAATTTGAAAAGCTAGATGCTCCTCTCTACCACTGCAGTGATATTTATAATGGCCAAGACACCTAGTCCATGCGCTGTTTGACACACGAGTGATAAAGACATGGCGTGCCTGCGCGTGTGTGTACGCAGTTCTATGGCTGTATTTTCCCAGAGGAACACCGCTCCACTACAAACAAAGGTGAGATCTTGTCATTTGGAGAAGACAGGAGGATGTAGGGACTGAGGCTGAGGGAGAGGCTCGCGTATGAAACAGAAAGAAATGAAAAGAAAAGAGAAAGCAAATGAACCAGCAAGATAAACCCAAAAATGGACACACCGATGCAGAGACCAGGCTGGCGCTCACCAGGACGGGCCAGGGCCTAGGGGGTCAGCTGTACGGTGTTAACTAGACCAGATGTGGCCACTTCCCGGAGTGGACAGGTGGACACACAAACACCAAGTGGGCGGGAGGCTGAGATTGGAGTGTTGAGGCCACAAGCCAAGGACACCTGGAGCCCCCAGAAGAGCCAGTCTCCTTTGGGGTCTTGGGAGCCCTGCCCAGGGATGGGGAGACAGTCAGCTTCACCCTGTGAGCTCCCCGGTACCCCTGGACGTGATGGCTGTCCCAGCAGCCCTGGACAGGAGTGGTCAGGTACGGCATCTCCCCTTTCCTCCATTCACCCCAATTCCACACTCACCTGCCGCTCTGCCAGTATCCTCCGTGAAAAAACACCAGGAGAGGCCAGCCTGCGAGGCAGAACGGGGGTGAGCGCGGGGGAGGCAGGGGCGCAGGCGAGTCCCCCCTCGTCCTCCTTACCCTCAGACTCTTCCTCAGGAAGGTAGATGTCCAGCTTCTCCCCTTCCCTGGCTCCATAGGGGATACTCAGAAGGCTCTTCCTGGTGGCGCGGGCCCTCTCGGTGGCTGTCTCGGAAAGAGACAGGTTGCCGTCAGGACGGCCCCGGCAGCGGGCGTCTGTTTCTTTCTTGGGGACATCTTTCTGCTGAGAGCCCCTTGGGGTGACCAGCCTCCCAGGACAGGTGCCGGCCCGGGCCTCCTGATGACCTGCCTGGCCGCAGGCTGCCATGCTTGAGGTGCCAGCCTGGCCCCCAGAAGGCACCTTGGCACACACCTGCTATTGGGCTGTGCCACCTGGCCAGGGAAGAAAGCTCTGCCAGGTATTTGCAGGCGAGATGGAAACGCCCTCGAAATAAACGACGAGCTGGCCACTGAGAGCCACCGCACGTGAGGTCAGGACAGACGGAACAGAGAGGCGAAGGTTAGCTGGGACTTGGGTCCACGAGAGGACAGCACTGCAGGAAGAAGCAATGGCCTGGGGCTGGAGACAGAGCCAACTTGGAAACTGTCTGGGAACAGCTCAGAGGTAGAGCAGCATCATTCATTGTTGTTTTTGTTTGTTTGTTTTTTAAGATCTATTTACTGTGCACACAAGCGCTGGGTGCAGGCCAGAGGTGCAGGAGTGAGAGGATGCACCAGAGACAGAGCGGGGGGCAGAACAGGCAGATGGACTGAAACACACTGCTGAGGGGAGCAGCGGGAGGCAGGAGAGGTCTGCTGGGCCCTGTGGGTCCCTCCCTGGCCGGGGATCGAACTCGTGCTGCAGTGGCTGCGGATGCTTCACGGTGCTGAGACTTAACCCCTGTGTCACCAGGGAGGCCCCCTGACAAGTCCCGCTCTTGTGGCAACACCACCTGTCATGGGTTCAATTATGCCCCCTCCCCCCAAATGCACTGTTGTGTCCTAACCCTCCTGTGTCAGAGGCGGCTTTAATGGAAATTGGGTCATCGCAGATGTGACCGGTTCAGACGAGGTCATTGGCGTGGACTATTGGTCCAATATGACTAGAAGACCTTTGCACATGCGCACACACACACACACACAGAGTTATGCTGCCAGCTGGCAGTGAACCATCAGAAGTCAGAAAACAACCTGCATAGGCCCTTGTCCAGCACCTACGAGGGAGCACAGACACCTTGATTTTGGACTTGAAGCTTGCAGAAATGTCATATTGTACTTCCTGCCATGTAAGCCCTGCAGCCTGCGGCCGCTTATCCCCGCGGCCACCGCGAAGTGCGAAGTATCCCATGCACGCAAGGCCAGCCCCTCGCTGCAGAGCGGGGTGGGCCAGGACTGACCAGGGCGACAAATGAGCTGCGAGGGCCTCTGGCCTGCGGACGCGTGTGGAGGGTCGAGGACATGTAGGCCACGGACACACCTGCCCAGCATGTGAGAGGGACTGTCGTTCTACCCTCTGTGGCAGACCGCTGTAAGGCACATCGCATTGGTCATGAAAACTGGGCCCTCCCTGGTGGCGCAGTGGGTTAAGCAACGCACTGTGAAGCAGACCGCAGCCACTGCAGCACAAGTTCGATCCCTGCTGCCGGCCAGGGAGGGGACCCACAGGGCGCAGCAGACCTCTCCTGCCTCCCGCTGCTCCCCTCAGCAGTGTGTTTCAGTCCATCTGCCTGTTCTGCTCCCTACTGTGTCTCTGGCGAATGCTCTCACCCCCACACTTCTGGCCTGTACCCCAGTTCTCATATGCAAAATAAATAAATCTTAAAAAAAAACCCAAAAACAATGAAAGATGCCATTTTACCCATAGCTGCCAGGCTATGTCATTTTAGAGACCCTCCCAGCCCTGAGAACTCCATTCACTCCGCTGAAACAAGCAGATTTGCCAACATGCAGTTTCCCCAGTGAGCAGTGAGGCTGGCGGCTCTGTCCCTGGCCGGCACACCCTCTCGGAGTCGGCACATCCTCTCGGAGTCGGCACACCCTCTCGGAGCCGGCACATCCTCTCGGAGCCGGCACATCCGGAGCCGGCACATCCTCTCGGAGCCGGCACATCCTCTCGGAGCCTGCACACCCTCTCGGAGCCGGCACATCCGGAGCCGGCACATCCTCTCGGAGCCGGCACATCCTCTTGGAGCCGGCACATCCGGAGTCGGCACATCCTCTCGGAGCCGGCACACCCTCTCGGAGCCGGCACATCCTCTCGGAGCCGACACACCCTCTCGGAGCTGGCTCCCCCAGTGCCGCGCAACTGTGCCTCATCCTCCAGATGTTCAAGTCACACGCTGGAGAAGCAGGACAGAGGTGGCAAAGAACACCGAGGCTTCCAGCTCGCCAGTGTCCACGGCTTCTTAAGATGAATCACTAAGTGAAGTTTCATGGCTTTTATGTAAATGGTGAAGCTCGGCCTCTCCACTGGCTGTGACTTTGCACCCCGAGGGCACGGCTGGCTGAGCAGGAGGAACAAGGAGGCCTTGGTCTCTCCCGCCTCCTGCCTTCATGCAGCCGGGGCTCCTGGCGCCAGGCCTGAGCAGAGTAGGCTTCAGCTCTGGAAAGCTGGACAGTGTGGTTCCTGCCCCCTCCCCCACATCCTGGCCCACTGCCGCGTGCTAAAGTCCACCCACAGCGGCCACTGTCCCCAGTACCTTGGACTCCCTTCTGTGTGTAGGTCCTCAAGGCTTCCTCCGCCCCCCGCCGCACGGCCCATCGGCTGGGGCTGTACTGCTTCTGCAGCTCCTGCGGGGACAGACCCCGGGCGCCGTGAGTCCCTTGTCTCGGCAGAGTGCACCCCAGCACTGGTAACCACGGTAACCAGGCCTGGCTCCTCTCTGCCGAGAGCCCCTTCCCGGACAGGGCATATCAGGCTCGCCCCCAGCAACTGCTCCCTGCTCACGAAGTGAAAGTTTCAGCGCAGTTAGAAGATGGGGAGCCAGGCCAAGGGTCTGAGAAGCAGGTGGCTTATTGCACTCCCGGGCGAGGGTCCCCGGCCCCTCGGGATGGAGGTCAGGGAAGTCGAGCCCTGGCTGAGCATGGGAAGGCGTTTTTGTATGTGTAGGGAGTGGGGGTTGGGGCAGAGAATGAGGAACTAAAGGGTGGGGGTGTCAGATGGGGCCATCTCGTGGCCGGGGGATGTAGCATGGGCGGACTTGGGTGATGGCCCCTTGTGCCCCCCACCGACCGTTCATGAGGCAGGTGCTTGGGGTACGACACTGCAGACGCGCTGGGGTCCAGGCGCCAGAGACACATCGGCGACCTTTGCGCCTTTAACCTGCCCACAGCTCCGAAGGGGAGGTGGGGTCCCGTTATGCCTCCATAGCGCCACTCCTCCCTGGGAGCTCCGGAGCTGGGTGGCCAAGGCAGAGGTGTGGAGGGGATGTGCAGCTGGGGGGCGGGGGTCAGTATTCTGACTGCTGGACACAGGGCAAAGTGCAGAGGTGAGGGGGAAGGGGCCAGGTCAGTTTGGAAATACTGACTGTCCAGATTGCTGAGAGCAGAGGAGGGCAGGGAGGCTGGGGTCAGAAGGTGGGACTCTCAGGCCACAGGGCTCGGGTTTAATGCAAAAGCGGCAAGACCCGGGTTCAGGAGGGAAAAAGGCAAAGGAGAAAGGGTGAAGGCTGGACAGGGCGTTGAAGTCCGGGGCCCTGGAGAGGTTGGCGCTGGAGCCATATGGCTGCGTGTAAACATTCACTCCCAGTCTTTGGGTCTCAGCTCCCTCTGAGCTCAGGTCTCCACAGTTCACCTGCTCAAGGCTACAGTGCCCCGCCATCCTCCCTGGTAACCGTGGTAACCGCGCCGGCAGGATTCTGAGGGTCCTCTGACCTAGGGGTGTGTGTGTGTGTGTGTGTGTGTGTGTGTTTGGGACAGAGACGGACACACAAAGGACGGCATTTCTTGGGGACCATTCCCGCATGCCTGGCTTTGACGGGACTCTCAGATGTGCCCCGCACCACTAGCGAAAGTGCTCGAGTCAGCTCGGAAAGGACAATGAAGTTAAAATCCATCTCCCTGTTCTTCCAAGCCTGCACGAACCCGGCCTTTCTGCATTCTTCAGCTCCCGAGAAGACAAGCGCCCACAGGCCTGAAATCTGAGACGCAGATCAGCGATTTGCCCCACCTCCTCTGAGTTTATGGCTAGCCTCCCAGCCAGGGCTTCCGTGCTCACTACACTTAAAACCCAGCTAGAAGAAGCCTGGCCCGTGGAGGATGCTAAGACCTCAGGGAGCCTCCGGCCGGAAGCATCTGGAACGTCTCGCGAGCTTCCTCCCACGAAGTCGCCTGGAATCTCTGAGTTATACCCTGCAGCCCCAGCCCCTGCTGCAGCCCACCTACCTCTTTCGTCATCTGCTTCCAGGGAACCTCGCCCCTGCGCCTCGCGCCGGGGTCATCCATCCCGCATTCCGGCCGCACGCGTGCTCCGCTCTATTATAGCGGGCTGGCGGAGGGGCGGGGCTTCGTCTAGGCCACGCCCCGCCAAGCCACTTAAGGGATAGGCTGCAGTCAAATCTCCACGGCCGCGCGGTGATTGGCTGCGGGGCGGCGGCGCAGGAGGGGCGGGGCTTCGTCTAGGCCACGCCCCGCTTAAGCCATTTAAGGGATAGATTGCGGTCAAATCTCCATGCCCGCGCGGTGATTGGCTGCCGGGCGGCGGCGCCGGATTTTGATTGGCCGGCGCTCAGGCGCTCACGAGTAAGGCGCGAGACTCAACCCAGACTGCAGGGTGCCGCGCGGTCTCCTGAGCTTCCAGCGGGCACCATGAGCTGCATCAACCTGCCCACCGTGCTGCCCAGCTCCCCCAGCAAGACCCGGGGGCAGATCCAGGTGCGCGCGCGCGAGCGGGGGCCGGCGCGCGGGGCGGGTGGGTGCGCGGGGCGGGTGGGTGCGCGGGCGGAGCGGGCCCCAGGTGACGGCTGCTTCTCTCCCAGGTGATCCTCGGACCCATGTTCTCAGGGAAAAGGTGAGGGCCTCGTGAGGGGGGGCCTGGGGCCACCCTGTTCTACTCCCCTCCTCCTCCCCTCCATCCGCCTTGCCCCGGATCCTGCTCCCCCAGCGCCCCTCCTGGCTGCTGCCCCCGCAGTCCCGCCCGGAAGGGCCTGCGCCTTCCCGCCCGCAGCGAGTCCCCTCCCTCGAGCCCCACCCGGGAGAGTTCCCGCGCTCCTTCCTGGAGCTGCCCTCTCGCCAGGTCTAAGGCCCCGTCTCCCTTCTAAGGCTGGCCCTCCCCCCATTTGCGGGGTGAGTCCCCTCAGAGGCGCCCCAGCTTGGTTACTTTCCACCCTGGGCAGTCAGCCCAGCGAGCGAGCGCCTCTGAAGTGCTGGAAACTTTGCAGGACGGGAGTGGGGCTAGTGGCCCCCCATTTCTGTATGGCCCTGGGGGATCACCTGGCTCCCCCCTACCCCCAGAGGCAATATTGTTTCCTTGCCTCACTGAAAGGATTAGTGGCGTTAATTCAACCCTGGAGTCCCCCCCTCCCCTCCGAACCCCAAACTGAACCCCAAACCTGCCCCAACCGCTTCTGGGCCCCTCTCTGTGTCAGGCTGGTCCTGGCTGGGCTTCCTCCAGCCTCTCTAGAGGGTCTTCAATTGTGCACCAGAGGTCGGGGGAGCCTCACGGGGTCTTCCCTCCCCACTCTTGCAGCACCGAGCTGATGAGGAGGGTCCGCCGCTTCCAGATCGCCCAGTACAAGTGTCTGGTGATCAAATATGCCAAAGACACACGGTACAGCAGCAACTTCTCCACGCACGACAGGTCAGTCCTCCGTCCTGGCCCGTCCCAAGCCCGGGAGAGCTGGTGTTCTTCCTGGCTGGGGTGGAAGGGGTTACTAGTGCTGCTCTGTGGCATGGAAGCTCCTGGCCAGTCCAGTGCTCCCAGTGTGCTTGGCAAGATGGCCTTTTATGAGACTCCAGCGGGCCGTTCTTTTTTTAAACGATTTATTTATTTATGTATACAAGAACTGGGGTACAGGCCAGAGGTGTTGGGGTGAGAGGATTCACCAGAGAGAGAGCAGGAACAGAACAGGCAGATTGACCGAAACACACTGCTGAGGGGAGCAGCGGGGAGGCAGGAGAGGTCTGCTGCGCCATGTGGGCCCCCTCCCTGGCCGGGGATCGAACTCGTGCTGCAGTGGCTGCAGATACTTCATAGTGCTGTGCTTAATGCGTTGTGCGGCCATTCTTAACGGGGACACTGCCCTGGCTAAGCTAGAGTTGCTGGCTGCCTGCCCGCCTGCCTCCATTTCCCCCTGAGGGAGGGAATTTAAATGGATGAAATACTGTTTTACGCTCTTCCCATATCCTGAGGTGGGATCACAGCAAGGTGATAACTAAGCAGTGGTGGTATAGGTTTATTTTTATTTTATTGTTAAGATTTATTAATGCATACAAGAACTGGGGTACAGGCTAGAGGTGTGGGGGTGAGAGCATTCGCCAGAGACACAGTAGGGAGCAGAACAGGCAGAGGGACTGAAACACTGCTGAGGGGAGCAGCGGGGAGACAGGAGAGGTCTGCTGCGCCCTGTGGGTCCCCTCCCTGGCCGGGGATCGAACACGCACTGCAATGGCCATGGAAGCTCCACAGTGCAACAGTCAACCCGCTGCGCCACCAGGGAGACCTGGATATGTTTTCATTTCTTTTAAAAATCAGCAGATCGAGTAAGTATCTGTAACTCAGACTGTATTATATTTGTCTTTATATCCACGGACCAAGGAGATGGCATTTAAAAGTTTTGCCCTTTTATGGAGGCAGGCGTCCACGAGAGCCCTAACATGCCCGGGCCGACTGCCAGCACCAGATTCAACTCCGTGAGCCCTGACAGTCCTCCTGAGAGCCCGGCAACAAGCCACTGACCTGGGCGGACCCCGCCACTCAGCTCCAATGGCAGATGAAAGGATTTCTCCAAGGTCACCCACTCTTCACTGGCAGGGCTGGGATGGGGTCCATGGGGGCCTCCTGTGTCCCGAGGGACATTCCCGCCCAGCAGAGCTTGACCAGAAGTGTGTGCCTGACTGTTTCAGTGCCTTTTAGTAGCACCGTGGCCCATAGCCAGGGCCCTTTGGAAGAGGACTGTCCCTCTGTTTGGAAGCTGTTTTTCTACAATGTTTCTTTCCTCTGAACTAGCCCTCACAGGAGCCTTAGCTTCTTGAAGTTTCAGCAGCTTTTGGGTACATTTGTTTAAAATAAATAAGGGGCCTCCCTGGTGGTACAAGGGGTTAAGTGTCAGCACGATGAAGCCCTGGATGAAGCCACTGCAGCGCGAGTTCAGTGGGGACCCACAGGGCGCAGCAGACCTCTCCTGCCTCCCCGCTGCTCCCCTCAGCAGTGGGTTTCAGTCCATCTGTCTGTTCTGCTCCCCACTCTGCCTCTGGTGACTCCTCTCCATACCTCTGGCCTGAATCCTGGCTCTTCTGTGCATAAATAAATACATCTTAAAAAGAAATGAGAACATATGGTGGGCCGTGGATGCTGTGCCTGGTGAAGGCACCTTGTCCCGCTCCCCCTCGCCCCCACAACGTCGAAGATCTGAGTTTCAGTGGAACTTTATTTTTTTTTAAAGATTTATTTATTTATGCACACAAGAACTGGGGTACAGGCCAGAGGTGTTGGGGGTGAGAGGACTCACCACAGACAGAGCGGGGAGCAGAACAGGCAGATCTACTGAAACACTGCTGAGGGGAGCAGCGGGGAGACAGGAGAGGCCTGCCACACCATGTGGGTCCCTCCCTGGCTGGGGATTGAACTCATGCTGCAGGGGCTGCTGACAGCTTCATAGTGCTGTGCCTTAACCCCTTGTGCCACCAGGGAGGCAGTGCAGCTTTAGATCAGGCATGATTTATTTCTAATCCAAAGCGCCAAGTGAAATGACCAGTTGAATAACTGGTTTTCTGAACAAGGGCCTTTGTTCTCCTCAGAGTCTTCCCGCCCCTGTTAACATCTCAAAGCTCTAGACAAACAGTGCATTCTGCTTTGTAGGTAGGGGTGACGATAAGAGCTGGTCTCTGGCCCTGCCTGCCTCCCTGCCCTTGCTCCATGCCCTGGCTCTCTCTCCCCAGGAACACCATGGAAGCGCTGCCAGCCTGCCTGCTTCAGGATGTGTTCCAGGAATCCATGGGTGTGGCCGTCATAGGCATCGATGAAGGCCAGTTTGTAAGTGGGTTTGTTGGTCATCGCTCTTCCTAGGAGCCCCTCTTTTTCAAACTGCAAGATATTTATAGTACAGTGAACAACAACAAAAAAAATCAGATTCTTCCACACTGGTGTAAGGGACTGCTCAGTTCATTGTTGCTTCTTGCTCATTCATTACGGGTTTCATCTTCTTTTTGGTGAAGTACATCCTTTAGTAGTTCTTGCAGAAAGGTTATATGGATGGCGTGCTCTCCCAGCTCTGACACGAAAGGTCTTTATTGTATTCTCTGGCTTAAGTTGGGTAGTAAATGTTAGGAGGCCCCTCATTTTCCCTTGTTGCTTTGGAAAAGCAGCTGTGCTCCTTGAGGGCAGTAAGAAGGCCGCTCCTGTTCAACCACACGGCCCGCTCCGCGCCTGAGGTTAGAGGACGCTGGAAGTGAGACATGAGGGCTCGGTTTGCCAAGGGATGGGCTCGGGCTGTCGTGCCCTGTCTGTCGGTCCCAGGCTCCGTGCCCACGGTCAGCCAGGGGGAGTAGAGGCTGCTCTGGGTGCCCCGGACAGAGCCTGCTGGGTGCTGGTCACCCACAGGCACCTCTCTGCAGCTGCTCCCTCGTCCGGTCTGCACTGGAAGCCACGCAGCGCCTGGGCCTCCCTGACGTGGGCTCACACACATGCTTCTGTTGGCTCTGGCTTTACAGGAGGGGCCTTCAGGTCGGAAGGTGAGCGTGGGGTGGGAACTGGGCACGGCTCTCCCCTTGCGCTTCCAAACTGGGTTTGGGACAGACCTGAGGACGCTGGGTCAGCTTTTGGGTGTGGCCCGCCTGGCACTAGGAACTGAGCGTCTGCCCTCCAGACTTACCTGAGTGGCTTAATAACAGCTCAGCCGCGTGGCCTGGCTGTGAAAATGGTTGCAGGGTTGGGTCAGGCCCCCGGTGGGGACCATCTCGGGCTTCAGCTTGGTTTTCGTCCATGAGCCGGGTTGGGAGGCTCCATCCTCCCGGGTCTGTGTCTGCCTCCTTCCTTCCTGGCCACACGTATGTCTTCAGCCAGCATGCTAGGTGAGTCTCGCTGGTGTCCTCCCTCTGCCTGCCCTCGGGCGGGGCTCCTGCGGGAGGCGGTCTCCCCACACCCACCTGCACAGGGCTGCCCATCACCCTTCCTGGGAGAGGCCCAGTGGGCGGGCGAGCTGGGTGCACTATGGAGGTTGTTGGCATCGGGGGAGTCATCTGAAGCCTCCAGGCCAACGCCTGTGGGGGGACCTGGTGTCAGCCAATAGCTCCTCCGTGGGGTGCAGAGGCCTGGGGTTGGGGCAGCAGCGGTGGCTTTAAAGGCTCTTGCGTGTTACTACACAGGCAGTGACCTGTTCGGTCCAGAGGGACAGGGCTGACCGCTGGGGGCGCCGGGAGGGCTCAGGGGACCCTGTTAGTGGGGTGGGGCTTGTGCTGCTCCTGAATCAGCGTCCTCAGGAAGGGGTGGCCCCTGCCACTCTCCTTAACCCTCACCTGGGTCAGCTGCTATCCAGGCGGCCCCTGTGGGAGCCCCTCTGCGGTCAGGTGCTCCATCCTCTCTGCTCCAACATCGTTGGGAGCGGGTCTTGTTTCTGTCTTGATCCCCGCAGACACGGGGTGGCCAGGTCTGAGGTCCGTGTTCTGGGTGCTGAGAGGGGTCAGGCCGGCTCCTGCCCTGGGGCGGCTCCTCTCGGTTCGCCCCCAGAGCAGCAGCCAAGCCGCCGAGTGCATGGTTCCGTTTAGGCTGGTCTGCGCATGCGTGTGCGCCTCCTGTCCCCTGCTGCGTCCGGCACTGCGGGCCTTCCGGAGAGACCACGGCGGGTGTGGCATTTACAGCTGCCACGGCACCTGCTGACCGCGGTGTTGGGGCTCATCTATCGGTGGAATTGCTGGCCGGGGGCCAGAGTCACTTGTGCAGTCAGTTCGAGGTGTTGGGGATACACCCAGAGTCCCCAAGCTTGGACTTTCATCCCAGTAAGCAGAGAGAAGGATGTGGGGACCCTTTGTGGGGGCGGTTGGGAAGGGGCTGCAGGAGAGCAGGAGCGAGCCAGCCAGCCCGGGGTTGCGGGTGGGTGGCTGCAGACACTGGAAGGTGACTGCGGAGAGTGGCCAGTAGGGGGCAGAGGTGTATGGAGCCCCAACCTTGGCAGAGATCCCCAGGAGAACCTGGAGCCAGGCACACAGACACACCCTGCTCTCTCCCGCATTTCTGCACCGCTGCCTCCTCTTCTATGTTCTGTGGCTACTTAATTTCTCCTGTAATACACTGAAAGGGCCTCTACCTTTCCAGGAGGATGGGAAATGACGGGGCTTTTGTCACGTGCTGTGACTGTTTCTCCCAGCTTCTCTGCCTTCGAGCTCACGCTGGGGCGGCTCGTCCGGGGTCGGTCCACCTGCTCCTTCTTTCCCGTGGCTGCCTCCTGGTGGCCTCTGGGGCCAGCCGGCTCCTGCTGAGTCCCATGGGAGTTGCCCTGCCGCTTGCCCCTCAGTAAACCAGCCGAACAGGGCATGGAGGGAGCCCCTTTATCCAAGACAAAGGACCCCGCCCCTCGCCAACCCAGGGGCCTGGAGGTGGAGGCGGCAGCCTCGTCCAGCGCCAGCTGACCCTCATGCCAGCCTGTCCTTAGTGCCCGGCCACCTGGGATGTGGCCACGGAACCTGACCCCCGAGGCACCTTGTGGTACATTCCTGGGTATTTGACCCTCATCCCGAATGACCCGAGACCTCCCGGCCACTCTCAGTGGGGACACAGCTCCAGATTGTGAAGCGACAGCTGCGGTGACGCAGCTAAGAGGTCCAGCGAGAGCGGAAGGACGCCCCGGCTGCTGGCCCCAGCCACCCTGCCTGCCTCGGCGCTGCTTGGCCTGGGCGAGACCGCTTCTGCGGACTCCTGGTGGGGCGGCCAGCAGGGAGTGAGCACAGACACTGCTGCGGGGGGGGGGGGGGCTGGGGTTGTCTGTCAGCTGCTCTGAGTGGGTGCTCGCTCCTNGGGCGAGACCGCTTCTGCGGACTCCTGGTGGGGCGGCCAGCAGGGAGTGAGCACAGACACTGCTGCGGGGGGGGGGGGGTCTGGGGTTGTCTGTCAGCTGCTCTGAGTGGGTGCTCGCTCCTCCCACACCCCCCAGTTCCCTGACATCGTGGAGTTCAGCGAGACCATGGCCAACGCCGGGAAGACGGTGATCGTGGCTGCGCTGGACGGCACGTTCCAGAGGAAGGTCAGGAGTCCGTCCTGGGGTCCTTGCCCCTCTGCACGGCCGCCCAGCCCCCGGTTTGCCCAGGCTTGGGCCGCTCGGGAAGCCAGGGCTGGCGGGTCTCAAGGAGAAGCCCCCCTGGCCGGGTGGGCCGGGTGCCCTCACACCTGCCGTCTCTGGGCGCGCAGGCCTTCGGGACCATCCTGAGCCTGGTGCCGCTGGCCGAGAGCGTGGTGAAGCTGACGGCCGTGTGCATGGAGTGCTTCCGGGAGGCCGCCTACACCAAGCGGCTGGGCACCGAGAAGGAGGTAGCTGCCGCCCGCCTGCTAGGGGGCGTGGGCCGGGCTGCCGCGCCCAAGCAGGCCCCTGGACCTGCTGCTCTCTGTCCCCGTGGCTAGGTGGAGGTGATCGGCGGGGCCGACAAGTACCACTCCGTGTGCCGCCTCTGCTACTTCAAGAAGACCTCCACCCCGCCCGCCGTGCTGGACAGCAGGGACAACAAAGAGAACTGCCCGGTGCTGGGGAGGCCGGGGGAGGCTGCCACGGCCAGGAAGCTGTACCAGATCCTGCAGTGCAGCTCTGCCCACTGAGACGTCGGCGGGACCCCCAGCCGGCAGCAGCTTCCCTTCCTGTGGCTGCGGCCGTGCCCGCCCCCGTTTCAAGAGGAAGTCCCAGGACGAGGTCCGCGCAGGGACTTGTGACTTCCTGCAGCGTCCTGCGGGTCGCAGCCACATGCCCCCTGCCTCCTGGCCTTTCCTGCTCTGGTCCCGGCTGCTGCTCTGCGCCCCCCCCCACCCCCCCGTGGCTGGGGGTCCGTCGCTGGCTGGGTCCGGCCGCTGCACAGCCTTGGGGTGAGGGGCAGAGCCACAGGCCCGGGCTGCTTCCCCCTTGTGGCTTTCACTGCAAGTTTCTGTTCTCGCTGGGAAGTCCAAGCGGCAGCACTTCTGCTCGGGCCCAGCTGTGTCCCAGGTGGGGGCCCTGGTCCCCCGCTGCCGGCGGTGGCTGCCCTTCCCGCCCTGGCGATCCCCTCCAGGATGGTCTACCTGCTGGAGCTCAGCCCCTGGAATTCTCTTACAGGGGCCGGGAGTGGGGTGGAGCTGCAGCTCTTTTGTTCTAAGATGCTAGGTCTGGTATTAAAGTTCTCTTTGCCTGGGATTCCCCGGGTCTAGCTGCTGATGTGATTTGGGTGGGGATTTCTTTCCAGATCTCTCTGGTGCTCCTGGCCTCTTGGCCACATCCCTTTTTGTTGAGCTCGTGCGCACGTTCTGAGGTGCGTCCACGGGCTGCGGCCTGCACAGGTTGGGGTGACATGGCCGACAAGCTCATGGGCCCTGCTGGAAAGCCGAGGCCGTGGCCGGGGCTGCCAGCTGGGCTGTGAGGTCGGGTTTTGTGAAACGGACACTTGATGATTTGGGAGCCAGAAAGACTAGCTCAGCACTGCTGCCTCCGTGTGGGCCGGGCACCTGCCAGGGGAGGGGGTGGGAGGGCTGCAGCCGCCCTGCAGGTGGGGTCCTGGCTCCAGTTCCCCTGCCACCCCTCAGATAGTCCCTCCCCCTCCAGCCATGAGGCTAGTTCACAATGCCCCTTCGGCTTTCACTCAAGGCCACTTGACAGCTCCCTCAAAAGGGGGCGCAAGGGGTTAAGCGCCGCACTGTGGGGCTTCCACAGCCACTGCAGCAAGAGTTAGATCCCCAGCCAGGGAGGGGACCCACAGGGCACAGCAGACCTCTCCTGCCTCCCCGCTGCTCCCCTCAGCAGTGTGTTTTGGTCTGTCTGCCTGTTCCGCTCCCCGCTCTCTGTGGTGACTCCTCTCACCCCCCACACCTCTGGCCTGTACCCCAGCTCTTGTATGCATAAATAAACCTTTTTTAAAAAGGGGGTGCCAGGAATAGCTTCCCCTGAGAGACGGCTCACTCACTCCCCCGTGCCCTCCACATCCCTGCCTGGCCAAGCCGGGCCCTCTGCAGGACGTGAAGGGCCAGTCCCAGGGTGGCCCTCACTCTGCTGTGGGGGGCGGGAAGGTTACCAGGGCAGGGGCCTTCAGTGGGCAGCTCCCAGGTGCCCACGCCAACTGCAGCACCACGCAGCAGGCCCGGCGAGGCAGTCCAGAAGGACTTCTTGTTTACAAGCTGAGCGCAGAGGCTATTTTAAGACGCTGCTGGAGACAGGGCAGTGGAGGCATGAGACCCCAGAGGGGGGGGGCCTCGGCCGCCGGGCACGCTGGAGGGCACGCTGCCACACCTGCTCCGAACGCACGTCCCCATCTGGGGACTCCTACCCTTGGCTGCCGCCCGACCTATGACGGGGTTAAGAATGAGAAAAAACGTTTATTCCATCTCAGTACAGCAGAATCGAGGGTGCCTGCGTCACCCCGAGCTTTCCAACACACGGGGCCAGCGGGGCCAGCAGCCCCACTCTCTCCTAGCCCAAGCAGAATATGTACATCGTAAAGCTGGGTGCTGCGTCAGGCAGAGCCCCCGCTGCCACGGGGCAGGCGCAGGAAGGCAGCGCTGCCGGCGCCCTGGGGGGACTGCTCTGAGGCAGCCCACGGCCGCGGGCCAGGCGGAGACCCCAGACCGGGCGAGCAGAGGTGCAGCAGTGGGCGCGGGCCCGGGGGGCACAGCAGCTGGTGCGACCCTGAGGGGAGGAGCGAGGAGCGCCCGCAGCACCAGCCAAGGGCGGCCAAGGGCAGGAAGGCCCGGCCTCATCTTTGGCAGAGAAGCCCCAGGAACAGCAGCCGCCCCAACGGGCTGGGCCTGCCCTGGGGGCTGGGAGAAGCTAAGGCACGTGTTAGAGCATGTCAGGCCACGACATGACCAGGGCATCTGGCTAAAACCTTCCCTAAAAGTCTCCCTGGGGGAGTGGGGCAGCACCTCAGACACAGGCACCCGGGCGGAGGCCGGGACGGCAGCCAAGGTAGGGAAGGCCAGGGTGTCCAGGCTGGAGGAGGGGGCTGGGGTGCCGGCAGACAGGTCTCATGGAGGAGTGTGGGGGACCTCCCCCGGCGCCCTCCCTGCTCCCCGAGCTGACGGGCTCAGTAGACAGGGGGCGGCTGGTAGCCCTCGGTGGTCTCCGCGTTCTGGGTGAAGGGCGGCTGCTGGTAGTTGTCCCCGGTCACGCCCGGGTAGGAGGCATAGGCCGTGTTGGGGTCCGGGGTGGGGTCCACGTAGTTCTGGATGAAGTCATCCACACCGGCCTTGTAGCGCTGGTAGGCCAGGTAGGCCAGCGCGGCCTGCGGGGAGCCAGGGGTTGGGGTGCCTCAGCCCTCCGCCCCCTGCGCCAGAGCTGCCAGGGCCCACCCGGCCAGGCCCACCTACCCAGGAGAAGACGGAAAAGAAGCTGAAGGTGATGGCGGCCCGGGCGGAGTCGGCCCCCACCAGCACGTCTTGGAGGTTGGTGGCTGCCCACTGGTTGGTGAGGAAGCAGAAGCCGACGAACCACAGGAAGGTCCAGAGAGCTGCGGAGATGCGGGAAGCGGGGTCAGCTCCGCGGGGAGGCGGGGCTTTTCCAGAGCCGGGAGGGCGCCTCTGGGCCCGGAGGGGGCCCTGTGCTGAGTGCCCAGAAGCCTCCGCGAGCAGAGAGGGCACCGGGTGGAAGCTGGGTGGGCAGGGAATGGCATGGGGGGTGGGGCTGGCCCCAGGCCCACGTGCTCACGCAGAACCTCAGCAGACCCTCAGAGCTGGGCCCCCAGGCCACCCCACCCCTCCGGGGAGCCCCGAGGCCCCGCGACTGCCGACCGACCCCCAGAGCTTTGGGGACCGCTACGGGCTCCATGCCACTCCCCGAGGTCAGCCGCAGGGCCGCCGGCGGGTACCTGAGAAGAGCAGGTCGCCGACCACCAGGTACTTGCGGTCGGTGGCGTTGCTGATCTGCGGGAAGTACACGTCCACCACCAGGAAGAAGGCGCAGGCCAGGAAGGCCAGCACCCCGACGGCGCTGCCGTAGCGGCAGGCGTCCTCGTTATGGTTGAACACGCAGTGCTTCTGTTGGGAATCGTGCAGGTTGCTGTAGCCCTCGCCGAAGATGCAGCAGAACACGATGAGGGCGAAGACCTGGGGAGGCGGGTGAGTGGCTGGAGGCCCGGGGCCCAGCCGGCGCCCTCGCTTTTGCCCGCCTCTGTGCCCGCCTCCTCCCCAACAGCTCCCGGCACAGTGCGTCACAGGGCCGGGACAGGGGGTTTCTGGACCACAGTGTGCGGGAATGGATGGGGATCTCCTGGGAGGGGACTGCCCCGCCCCGTGGCCTGCAGGGGTCACGGGGTGTAGGGACATGATGCGGACCGAGGGCAATCTGCTCACCCCCACTTTCAACACAGCCAGTTACAAACACAGAAACCAGGCTTGGCTTATGTGCCCTCGATAACTGCCCGAAGCCCCCGGTGATGGAGGACGCCCCTGCCCCGGGAAAGCCACGCCAGCGTGCTCAGCTGAAACCTCGCCACGGGCTCCCGCCCCCTTGGGCCTGCCCCCACTCTTCCCGGCTCCAGGCAGCACCCCAGTTTGACCAGCTTTCTTCCCACAAGGGACTTCCGGCCTCTGGATTTTGGCCCCGCCCCTCCAAGGAAGCCCCAGGGTCCTGCCCGCACAGGGTACTGCAGGCTGGTCTGGCACACAGCCAGGGGGTGTGGAGGTCCCAGGGTGGGAGTGGGGGTCCACCAGTCACAACTGGGGGGGGGCTCAGCCCCTGGGAACAGCCTGATGTCACCTGTCTCCTCCCCCAATCTGGGCCACCACCCAGCCCGTGCCAGCAGATGCAAGACGTCTGGATACCTGGCTCCCTCTGGGACGGCCGGGCTGGCCCCTGCGCTGCCCAGGTGGCTCATGGCCCTGAACAGGCTCTGGAGCTGGCACTCACAAGCCCCGCCCCCGGAGATGAAGCCGGAACTCCAAGACGCTGGGAGCACTGTGCGGGGCAGACGGTGGCACTGCCACCCCCACACTCCCGGCAGCGTGGGCTCCCTGCGTCAGGTCCCAGGGTCAGCGGGAGGGGGCTTGGGCGCCACTGGGGCACCTGGGAAGGCCCCCGGCCCAGGTGGGCAGGGTGCGGGCACTGCAGGCCCAGCTTCTGGCACCTTCTCCAGCTCTCAGTGCTGGTCGTCCAAGAGCAGCACCCCCAGTCACCTGGTGCCGGAGGGGGTGCCCAGCACACGGGGAGCGGTACCGCCCGCCCGGGTCACCAGATGTGGGGTGGATCGCAGACCCGCGCCCTCTGCCCGAGGGCCAGGGAGACCCTGCTTCAGGGCGCCCGGTCGTCCCCACCCCGCCGCCCCCCCAAGCGGCTTCGGAAAGCCCCTCGCTGGCTGTGGATCCCCCGAGCCCGGCCGGAGTCGCCGCGTGCCCGCCACCTGTCCTGGAGCCGCACCAAGTTCCTCCCCCTGCCAGCAGGGCGCCGCGCCCGCTCCGCGGCCCCTCCCGGCCATGCCGGCCCGGCCGGCGCCCGGCTCACGCGCCCGTCCCCGCCCCGGCGGCCGCCGACACCTGTCGCGCTCGCCGCGCGGCGGCCCGGGCCGGAGTGGCGTCCCCGCGGCCCAGCCGCCCCGCCGGCTCACCAGGCACACGGCGCGCGCCACCACCTGCGGCTGCGTCAGGAAGCGCCGCAGGTCGAAGGAGCCGCCCGCCTTGGCCGCGCCGTAGGCCCCGCTCTCCATGTCGCTTTCGCCGCCGCCGCCGCCGCCGTCGCGGACCGCCGAGGAGCCAGCAGGACGCCCCGCCCACGCCCCGCCCCGGGGCGGGGCCAGCCCCGCCCCAGGGACCGAGGGCAAAGTGCGGCCGCCGCCAGAGGTGTGCGGCGCGGCCGGCCCCGAGGCAGGGAGCTTCTGCGCCGCCCGCGGGTCGCGCCCGCACCGCCCCGAGCCCGCGGGTCGCGCCCGCCTCCCAGCCCCGAGCTCGTCCCCGCGCGGCTCCGGAGAGGCCCCGGGGGGAGCCGGGCGCAAGGCGGGCCTCCGTCACACCCCGGCGCCGGGTCCTCCGGCCTCCTCCTCCGGGAAGTCCGCCCTGACGCCCCTCCGGTTTCGCCTGCCCGGGAACTGGCTCGGCAGCGCCCCCGGCCCCCGCTCCGCTCACACCCAGCCCAGGGCCTGGCCGGCCCCCTCCTCTGGAGGAAAGCCTGCGGTGCGTGGACCCCCACCCGCCTCCCAGTGCTCCCCGGGCCGGGGTGCTGGGGGACTGTACCCCGCGGCTGTGCGCTCCCCACTCCAAAATGGTGTGCAGCCTGAAATGAGGCTCCCAAGGTCACAGGCAGGGGGCAGAGTTTAATCCAGTTCTTTCCCCGAAACGGTTGGCCTCTCTGTCCGGGAAGTGGAGGGGGCCGAGGGGAAGCCGGAGGAGGGCAGAGGGGTGGCGGTGCGTGCTCAGGGCTGGGGAGGGTGACCATTCCAGACAGCCTTGGCAGTTTCGGGTCGGAACTGGTGGGCAGAGGGGGCCGGGCAGGTGGGGCCGGAGCCCTCGGTGAGAGGTGAGTGGGCGGAGCCAGGGGCTGCATCTCCTGGGCGTCTCTCCAGGGAAAAGGGGCGCTGGTGGGGGCCAGGAAGTGGCCCTGCGGGTGGGTGCAGCTGGGCCTTTTCAGTCTGCCCCCTTCTCCCCAGACTTGGATGAGTGGCAGGCAGCTGAGGGCCAGGCCTGCAGCCACAGACTCCCCCTGCCGTCCGCCTGCCACCCTGGCCTGTGGGCCCCAACAGTCCCGACACCTGCAAGGAGGAGGCTGGTGGCTTCTTCTTCATTCGATTCTTCAGCGAGCAAGGGCCAGGGCTCTCCCACGGACTCACCGAGCGAGCGTGGTGTCGTCACAGGCTGATGGCAGAGGCGAGGCCCCAGTCAGGCCAGCTCCCTTCCCAGTCATCCCTCCCAGTGCCTCCAAGGCTTTTATGGTGCCCAGCGCATCCAAGCCCCAGGCAGGGGGAGGGTTTAGGCTGAGTCATCCCACTAAATGAAATGGGGCACTGAGTCGCCCGGTCATCTGGGGGTGAGCTGGGCCTGTCCTGCCCCCCATGGTACAGGAAGGAAACTGAGGCCCAGAGAGGTCACTGCGTTTGCCCATGAGTCTGGACAGGGCAGGGCCGGAGGAAAGGACTAGTGGTAAGACGAGGCGGTGCTAGGGACAGACTCTGGGACACTTCCCAGCGAAGGACCAGGGGACAGGAGGCCATCGAGGTGGCATCACCGAAGCCAGATGGGCAGGAAAGGCAATGCCAAGACCCCGGTCACTTTACAAGTCAATAAAGTGCCAATCTGGGGCAGATGCCCGGGGGTCCTGTTGCCTGTCCCCGGGGTGGGGATGGGGGGAGACTGACCCCTGTGGTCCCCGCAGAGGATGGAAGCCCTGGCACACACGGTCCCGAAGCATCGGTCCTCATCCGGGTATCCCTTCCAGGAAGCAGAAGCTTGCCCTCCCTCGCCCCAGAGGCCGGCTGACTCCAGGGTCCTTGCCCTGCTGCAGCCCTGCCCTACAAGCCTAGGCCCACCTCGCTCCCCGGCCAGGTCTCCGTGTGGGACCCTCCACTGTCCTCACCCCTCCTGCACACCCAGCACCCTCCTTACCTGGGTACCGCGCTCCAGCCCAGTATCCCGCAGGTGACGGCTATGATGGAGGTGAGGCTGCTGGCCAGTGCCACGATGGGCCCCTGGGCCAGGTATCCTGCAGGGAGGCGGGGCAATGGGGTGGGGTCTCCATCCTCAGGGCCAGGGCTGGCCTTCCCAGCCCCCTACCGGCCCACCCAGGAGCCCCAGCTGCCCGTGACCGACCACAGGAGGCCCTCTTACCTGGGGGCACCAGGATCGGGGGGCTGGACTGGACACCGACATCGTTGGCAGCCTGGCACTGGACCCAGGTGGGTGTGTGGGTCACTGGGAAGGAGAAGACGGCCGGCTGCCCGTAGCTGGGGCTCTGCTGCATGTGGATGCGCCCATCTTTCCCAACCAGGCTGTAGGTGATGGGTGGGCTGCCGGAGGCCGCCTGGCATGTTATGGCCACCCTGGGCGCCGAAGCGTTGCCCAGCAGGGTGAAGTCAGCCTGCACTTGGGACACGGGCTCTGGCAGGGTGGGAGGGGTAGCACAGGCATGAGTCCGTAACACTCTCCCGTACAAAATGCCCAGGAAACCCGAAGTCCTGTGTTTGCTGCCTCCTCCAGGCAGCCTTCCAGATTACCCCCTCTGCCTCCTGTCTGGGCTTCTACCCTCTTTGCAGTGTAGAGCACACGATCTGACATTTGTTTTCATTCTTGTGAAATATATTCTGGGTGGTCAGGTTTAGCAAGCAAAAATACAGGACACATAGTTTAATTTGAACTTAAGGTAAATGATGAAAAATTTTTAGTGTTAAGTATGTCCCGTGCAGGGCCTCCCTGGTGGCGCAGGGGTTAAGTTGCAGCACTATGAAGCATCCTCAGCCACCGCAGCACGAGTTCGATCCCTGCTGCCGGCCAGGGAGAGACCCCCAGGGCGCAGCAGACCTCTCCTGTCTCCCCGCTGCTCCCCTCAGCAGTGTGTTTCAGTCCATCTGCCTGTTCTGCTCCCCACTCTGTCTCTGGGGACTCCTCTCACCTCTCCCCACACCTCTGGCCTGCACCCCAGTTCTTGTGTGCATAAACACATGTTTTTAAAAAAAGCGTGTCCTGTGCAGAACTTAACTGGTAGCCCAATTTATATTCTGTTACTGGAATCCTTGTTCCTCCGGGACGAGAACTGGCAGAAGATTCCAGATTCTAGACCCCGCAGGGTCTTCAGTCTTAGGCTTTACGCAGCTGTACTGATTAGCCCTGGTAGCCTGCACACGGCCTGCTGGAGGCTTCCGTTCGGTCCTGCCTGTGCCCCTGGAGCACCCCTGCTTTGCAGAGGGACAGCTGTGGCCCAGAGAGGTTGCGTGCCTGGCGCAAGACCACACAGCCCATTGTGTCACAGCGGAAGAGGGTAGTGCTCCAGACCTTGGGCGCTCCTCCCCCAGGCCGTCCTCCCCAGGGGGCCAAGGCGCCCCAGGCCTTTGCCTTCGGCCAGAAGGACAGCTATGTGTAGACCAGGATAGAAATGGGGAGAAGGCAGGGTGGCGGGGTAGGGGTGGGGCTGAAGCCAGCCTTTGCCACTTGCAAGCCAGGTGGCCAGGGGCACCATCCAAGAGCGTCAGCCTCTACCCAGACGTCACCCTGCAGCTGAAGATTAAACCAGATGCCCAAGAAGCTGCTTTACCGGTGGAGGTCAGAGGTCAACAGAGGAGGCCCAGTGCATTTCGGCCCTCCAGCTCTGTGGCTGCCCCCTTGAGCGTGTTCAGGGCCCAGCCCGAGCTGCCCTACCCTGTGGCCAGGTCCGATGGGACTCAGTGGCCTTGGAGACAGCTGGTTCTGTCCCTGTCCTCCACCCCCAGACCCCACACTGCCCTCCAGAGGCTCCCCGCTCTTCCTGCACCCCGCCCCGGGCACTCACTGGTCCACAGCTCCCAGTACATCTGCAGCTTGGCGCTGACCGCGTGCCGGCCGCGGGAGGACGCCTGGCAGGAGTAGGTGAGCAGGTCTGCTCTGGATTTGAGCGTGATGTTGATGTTGAAGGAGGCCGTGTCTTGGGTCTGTACCACCTTCTTGGCTACCTCGATGTTCTGGCTCCCCCAGAGCGAGTAGGTGATGGGTGGGGCCTCCTGGGGTAAGTGGCATGTTATGAGGACTCGGCGGCATTTGGGGAACACCTCCAGGACCTTGTAGGTGATGGCGATCTCTGGAGTGGTTTCTGGAGGCGATCGGTGGAGGAGGAAGAAAGAAACCAACATCTGTCAAGCACCTTACGAAAGGCTGGTTTGGCGGGTGCTTGGAAATCAGTAACCATGTGACCCGGGAATGCCACTCCACTCCTAGACAGCGACCCTGGGATGGGAAACGGGGCTCTCACCTGTGTCTGCAGGTGTCTCACAGCGCCAGGCACCACAGCCGAAAGGTGGAAACCACACGCCCACCAGTCCGTGAGAGGAGACTGTAGCACCCCCATGCCGCGGCCATGAAGTTGTTAGAAGACTGAGGAGCCTCCCTGTGGCCTGGGGGGTCAGTCTTGGGCTGTCACCACTGTGGCTGAGTCCATCCCGGCCAGGGAGGGACCCACATGGCGCAGCAGACCTCTCCCGCCTCCTGCTGCTCCCCTCAGCAGTGTGCTTCAGTGGATCTGCCTGTCCTGCTCCCCACTCTGTCTCTGGTGGATCCTCTCACCCCCTGCACCCCAGGTCTTGTGTGCATAAATACATAAAAATAAATCTTCAGTGCCTCCCCAGTGGTGCAGTGGGTTAAGCAACGCACTATGAAGCAAACCGCAGCCACTGCAGCACGAGTTCGATCCCTGCTGCCGGCCAGGGAGGGACCCACAGGGCGCAGCAGACCTCTCTTGCCTCAGCAGTGTGTTTCAGTCCATGTGCCTGTTCTGCTCCCCACTCTGTCTCTGGTGGATTCTCTCACCCCCTGCATCTCTGGCCTGCACCCCAGTTCTTATGTGCATAAATACATGAAAATAAATCTTCAAAAAAAAAAAAAAGAAAAGAAAAGAGAAAGAAACTGCTGGAAAAGTGTCTCCTGCCCGGGTTAGGCTCTCTCTGTGCAGAATGTTTCACTGTTACCGATGCTCGAAGTTGGGTGCTGGCTGGGAGCCAGCATGTGGCAAGGCTCGTTCCCTGCAGGTCTCTGGGCCTAGAGACCCGTCCACCATTCCAGGCGGATGGCAGAGCCGGGGCCCTCATGGCGGTGGGGACCCCAGAGGGTCAGTATGAACCAAGCAGGCCCTGGGAGCTGGCTGTGGTGGTGCCCGTGCACCCTCACACCCGGGCCCTCTTGGGCCAGGCCCTGCAAGGACCCAAGAGGCAGGCGTGGTCCAGTGCCCGGTGCCCAGAGAGGTCGGAGCCAGCTGAAGGGGCAGGGCACAGGCGGCACTGAAGAGGAGGGCCCGAGCCACAGAGCAGCGAGCACGGACGTGCAGGGTGGGCTCACCTGGCGAGGAGGGGCCCGAAAAGCAAAGCGGGTGTCCTGCCCCGGGCAGGTTTTGAGCCTCAGGACCTCTTGGGTCTCCCAGTTGGGCCTGGGGCTTCCCACACTGCGTCCTCCGAGCCAGCTGCGGCCAAACGTGACGGCCCCAAGAGCTGCGTTCTCAAGACCAGTGTGTCCCACAATGCACAGGACAGGCTCTCCAAAGAAAACCCTTCACCCCAAATGTCAGTGTGCAACAGGGTGATCCCCAGGTTCCCTGCCCCGCCCAAGGAAGGGAGGAGGTGGGCAGGAGGGGAAGACAGACAGGGAGGAGAGAGGGGGAAGAAGGGAGGAGGGAGCATAAGGAGGTGGGAGGAGGGAGAGCAAGGAGATGGGAGGAGGGAGGATTAAGGAGGGAAAGCAAGGAGGAGGGAGGAGGGAAAGCAAGGAGGAGGGA
>JAGFMF010012102.1:731726-751859 GCA_019455555.1 Galemys pyrenaicus | reverse complement strand
GGGAAAGCAAGGAGGAGGGAGGAGGGAAAGCAAGGAGGTGGGAGGAGGGAGAGCAAGGAGGAGGAAGCCAGGAGAGTAAGGAGGTGGGAGGAGAGAGGATTAAGGAGGGAAAGCAAGGAGGAGGGAGGAGGAAGGAGGGAGGAGGGAAAGCAAGGAGGAGGGAGGAGGGGGAGGGAGAGTAAGGAGGTGGGAGAAGGGAGAGCAAGGAGGGGGGAGGAGGGAGAGCAAAAGGTGGGAAGAGGGGGGAGGGAGAGGAAGGTGGGAGAAGGGAGAGCAAGGAGGGGGGAGGAGGGAGAGCAAAAGGTGGGAAGAGGGGGGAGGGAGAGTAAGGTGGGAGAAGGGAGAGCAGGGAGGAGGGGGGAGGGAGAGCAGGGAGGATGCCCCGAGGGCGGCACAGGGCACAGCAGCACGTGGACAAGCTGCGCTGGCTTCTCGGCCTTGGACTGTGCAGGGACTTGGGGACACGGAGGAGACACTTGAGACAGACGTGGGTGAGACCGCGGGAATCCTGACAATAGCGGCCTTTATCTTGACTTTGCTCTTTTCCTCCCAGACTTGCCCGGCCCCCTCTGTCCCTTTCCTGGGGCTTCCCCCAGAAGGGGCATTAAACTGGTGGCAAGTTTCCAGGGTGCAACGGCCCCGCTTTGGGCCAGCCCTTGTTCGGCTGGTTGTTACCCACGAGGGGGTGGGTGGGTGACTTTGGACGCTTGGTTTGGAAATTATGTTCTTTTTCTTTCTCTCCTCTCTTTTGCACACTGATTACTGAACACTAATTACATTAAAGATCTTACATACTAGTATGTCACGGCCTCCCTGGTGGTGCAAGGGGTTAAGCACCGCATTATGAAGCATCTGCAGCCACTGCAGCGCGAGTTCGATCCCCGGCCAGGGAGGGACCCACAGGGCACAGCAGACCTCTCCTATCTCCCCGCTGCTCCCCTCAGCAGTGTGTTACGGTCCATCTGCCTGTTCTGCTCCCCACTCTGTCTCTGGTGACTCCTCTCACCGCCTCCCGCATCTGTGGCCTGCACCCCAGTTCTTACATGCATATATAAATCTTTAAAAACAAATAAAATAAAAGTGGAACCAGAAGTTGATCCGCCTTCATTTCCATTCCGACAGCCATTAATAGGTGTCTGATTTACATGGGTGAGACCGCTGGGCTTTGTGCTGGGGCAGTGGGGCGGCTCCGCTTGGTCTGACGAGAGGCCTGGGCTTCCCCTTTGGGTTATTTATACATCCAGCCTGCCTGCACCCCAGTTGTTGCATGCATAAATAATCTTTACAAAAGGCGTCAACTAGTGCACTAAGGACATGCTCAGGATGGAAGCTGGCCCTCTCTGAGAGCGCGGGTGTCCAGCCGGCCCCAGGCCCTTTGGGGACCCCCCTCCAGACCTGCCTCTGACACCCCGGGGCTGGGAGACGGTCCCCGCCTAGAGATCCAAGCGGGGGGCCTGGCAGGTGGAGCTGGGGGACTAGGCCCCGCGGAGGAGGCAACACGGACGCACCCACACAGAGGCCATGGAAGTCGGGGCTGAGGGTGGAGGGGCGCCACCACTCCGGGAGCACCCAGCGGTCCCAGAGGGACCGGGAGACCCCCCCTTGGGCCTCCGCGGGATGTCCAGCCTCTCCTCGGCTTCCACTTCCCGCCTCAAGACTCACAGAGACTCCCTCTCTGTGGTTTGTCCAGTTGGGGTCCCTCCAGGGCAGCCCGGGGTGCCATTTGGGGTCCCTCCAAGGGGAAGTAGCCTCCCCCAGAACAACCTCGGAAATCCCAAAGGGAGCTTAGGAGAAAACAGAACAATCCCTCAAGCTCTTTTGCTCTCTCGGGGGACACATGAGTCTGACTCTGTCCTTCGACCCCTCTGAGCTGGGCCCCCCAGGCTCTCGGGTCACCCAATCCTCCTGTCCAGCCCCTAGGCCTCTGCAGCCCCGGCCCCCTTTACCTCCCACCCTTCCCAAACCCAAACTCCTCCCGTGCACCCCGAGGAGACATGTGGGGCCCACGTGTCTTCAAGCTCTGCCGATGAATGGAAACTAGCCCCCTCAGTAAGGCACGCCAGCTTGGGGTTCCGGCGGGTCCCCACGCTCCCCCTGACCCGAGGTGCCGGGGAGACAGCCTCCCTCCCGCCTTTCTAGACACGGGCAGATGTGACCTGCGCCTCAACCGCAGGCTGGAGGAGCAGCCACCTGCCGAGACCCTTGCCCCAGGCCACCACTGCCTCCCGCACTGGCTGCGTTCTTGGGGATCTCAAGACACCCCAAGACTAACCCGCACTCCTGTTGCTTGCGGTTGCTCTGAGCTCTCTGCTGGGGTCCCGCCCATTAGACGATGTGACCCAGCCCCTTCAGTTGTGCTGACCTTCAACTGCCCTTGAACTGCCCCCTTGGATCCCGCGGACGGACCCCTCACGGCTCACTGGGTCCACCCTTGAGTCCACCTGCCTCATCTGAACAGAGGGCACAGCAGGGCAGGCCGCACTCCGCCCCGCTGCCACACCCCCCTCCCCCCCACCCCTACCCACCCCTACCCACCCCCCCCTCTTCCCAGCTTGCTCTTCTGCAGACCTCCCGCGCCAGAGGGGACCGACCTTGGTCATTCGCCCCCCCCCCCCACCACCCCCATCCCCGCCTCTCTGCAATGCACCTACATGAGGCAGGGGCTTCTGTTCTGTGTCTGCATCTTGGGCGTCCACCCTCAGGGCCTCGGGCCCTGCTGGCACTGACCAGAGCTCAGCCGTGTTTGTTGAGTGAATGCACAAGTGAGCGAATGGTGAACTGATCCTAATCTCTGGAGCTGACTCAGCAGGCCTGCGGCACTCCCAGCAGAAGTTGGGGCCCAGGGGTGGGCTGACAGGCCCAGGCTCGGCCCCTTCTTTAGCAGAACCCCGGGGAGTGTTTGTTTTTAAAGCAAACAGGAGGAAATGGTGGTTCAGCCTGTGAGCATTCAAGTGTGGCCCGCCCTTCAGAGGAATCCAGGCGGATGCCTCCTGGAAAACCGACCTAGTGACAGGACCCGTGACCCTGAGCTGGGTGGGGATGCGGCAGAGGCAGAGAGGAGGGCAGTCCCTGCCGGACAGCCAGGAGGAGGCGATGGTCACCTTCACCTGGGGACTGGGGCTGGGAGCGGGGAGAGGGCAGGGCGAGGGAGGGAGTGATGCAGAAAAGCAAAGGGGACAGAGTTGAGGTGGGAACCAAGCGCTTCCCTCTTCTGGCTCTGTCTTCCCATCCCCACCGGGCTGCTGGGGTCAGGGCCTTGCGGGCCCCCACCTCCATCGCAGGCCTCTGGGGCAACCGCCACTTCCCCATTTTCTCTCCACCCCACCGGAATGTCTCCAGGCCTCTCTGGGTGACACCCACTGGGGGGAGCTGCAGGGCGCTGGCGGCAGATTAAGGGTCTGGGCGCTGGGAGGGGCAGACAGGGCTGACCGCAGTGCCTGGGAACACCTGTCCTCTCCCACCGCCCCAGCCCAAGGGGAAGCTGAGAGTGGAGCCCCCCTTTATTTCACACCCAGGGCCCTGCAGGGGTTGAGGTGGGTTCCAGAGCAGCGCAATTCCCCCAGCAGACACCCCCGACCATCACCTCCCTCCAGCCAAGGCACCCAGCCTGGGGGTGGGGGGCTGAGACCATAGGGTCTCCCACCAGCTTGCTGGGCCACTCACCTCTCTCTGGCTCCGTGGAGAAGCTGCTGGGGGCTGTAAGAAAGGAGAGGGGTGCCAGGGAGTGGGGGCCGTCGGGAGGCCAGTGCTCAGCCAGACGGACACCCACAGAGGCGCCTTCAGCGGCCACGCTCAGCCCCTTTGCAGACGAGTGCAGGGCGGTCAAGGACAAGAAGCAGTGACCGGGCTACACAGCGGTGCGGGCTGGTCTTGAACTCGGGCCTGGCCTTTCCCTCTCTCTGCGCCTCCAGAAGTGTCCAGGCCTCGGCCCCCGCTCCCTGCGTCCCCCAGCACCCCCAGGCCTGGCAGCAGCCCCACCACGACGCCCCCGGCGTGGGCTCACCCAGCAGGGCCGAGAGGAGCAGCAGCAGCGGGCTCATGTTTGCAGTGTGTGCCCTGCAGGCTGGGGAGAGCGACTGCGGGCTTCCTCCACCCTGGGCCCCCCAGGGTGCTCCAGGGTGGGTGCCTGCAGCCAGGAGATAACCTGGAGGCCACAGCACTCCAGGGCCCAGCAGGCCCAGCAGGTTCCCCTACCCCCACCTCTCAGGGTGCCAGGAGGCCCTGTGCCCTGGAGCACCGGGGCTTACCCTGGGCCCCCTGTGCAGCTGGGAGGGGGCTGTGGGTCCTCACCCCGGGGTGCTGCCTGGTGAGGGGTCCTGCTGGCTTTGTGATGGGGAGAGAATGCTATTTATCAGGGTGGGCCTCATGGAAGCACGGGGGTCTTTCCAAAGCAAATTGGGGAGTCTGAACGCCCCCACCCCTCCAGGAGAGCTGGCCTCTGGACCCCTATTAAAGCAGGGAGTCGGGGCAGCAGGCTCCTGTGCACGGAGAACGCAGAGCATAAGGTGGGCCAGGGCCGGCCAGCCCGCAGTGGCCGCTGGCGCCCTTCAGCCCTGCCAGCTGGCTTCTCGCCCCAGCCCGGGCCTGCAGCTGCCGGGCCCCTGGCCCCTTTCCAGCTGGGCTCAGTTAGCTTGCGAGGAAATGTCCTTCTGGCTGCCTTCTTTGGGGGGCTGTCTGCACCCAGCTGGCCATTCCCCCTTAGGGGGGCTGCTGTCTTCTCAGAGCCTCGCTGGCCACCACACGCCCTCCTGGGCCCCGGGCCGCGGACCTGGACAGCAACAAGGCCGGTTCCTGCCCTGCCCCCTTCCGCCCCTCCCTGCCTCGGCCCTTCTCAGGGGCACCTGCTGCCTGGGTGTGTCTGGAAGCACCAGTGACCCTGCCTGCTGGGGGCAGCAGGAAGCTGTGGGGGTGGGGGAGCTTCATCCCAGAGCTCCTGGGGACCAGTTCTGCCACCACTGCCACCACGGCCTTCTCCCTGGCCAGTAAGAGTCAGCCCCGAACTGTACTCCCTGACTCACCACGTGGACCTGCCTATCTCTCCGCGTCCCCATCCCCCCCAACCCCCCAAAGGGACTGGAGGAACCAGTCAGGCCTCACATGACTGCGTGAAGCCTCCAGCTGCCCCCTGCCCTCTGGCCCCGGCACCCCCGTGGTGGGAGGAGCTTAGAGCACATCCCAGGCTTCTGAAGGCTGACAGTCTCCCAACGCTGGACAGCATACAAGACCCAGCCTGGGTGCTGGCTGCATCTGACCACACGCATGGGAACCGCTGGCACACAGGGAGCTTCCGGCAGCTTCTCAGGTGTCCCCACGGTTGAGGACCATGGAGAAAGAGGTCCTCAGCCCCAGCACCTGGGGCATCCCTGCCTTCGTGGCCCTGGGGGGGCACCTTCACCCCACGGTTCCTTGGGTTTCCTCCAGGTGAGTTCAAGGAAGGGGGACGCTCGGAGGGCGCGGAGGACAGGTTCTGGAAAGGTGTTGGAACGCGGCAGGGGGGGCTCTGGCACCCACCGGCCCACAGCTCACGCCCGACCGGCCCGCTCCACGACCCAGGCAGCACACGCTACGTAAAGGTCTCTGAGAAGCCGCTGCCACAATCAAGTAGCAGAGCAGCCACCGCTGAGCCTTCCTCCTGCGGTCCAGGAACAGTACGACCGGTTGCAGGGGCGAGGCTGCTGCCCTCTCCGCTGGGAGAGGCCGAGCACAGGGCCGGTTCTCAGCCCTTGTGAGCCAGAGCTGGGCGTGGCCTCAAAGCCCCCACTAATGCAGCGGGCTCCCCCACTAATGAATTGGCCCCCCATGTTCCCCCACTAATGTAGCAGGCTCCCCCACTAATGCAGCAGGCTCCCCCACTAATGAATTGGTCCCCCTTGTTCCCCCACTAATGCAGCGGGCTCCCCCATGCTCCCCCACTAATGCAGTGGGCTCCCCCTAATGCAGTGGGCTCCCCCCTAATGCAGCGGACTCCCCCACTAATACAGCAGGCTCCCCCACTAACGCAGTGGGCTCCCCCACTAATGCAGCAGGCTCCCCCACTAATGTAGTGGGCTCCCCACGCTTCCCCACTAATGTAGCGGGTTCCCCCACACTCCCCCACTAATGCAGCAGGCTCCCCCACTAATGCAGTGGGCTCCCCCACTAATGAATTGGCCCTCCCTCTCCTCGCTCCCCCACTAATGCAGCGGGCTCCCCCACTAATGCACTCTGGAACCGGGTGCCTGGGCTCAGGTCCCAGCTCTGCCTCTCTCACATCCTCTGAGGGTTTCTGCTGTCTGTTAACAAGGAGTACCAAGGGGGTGCGTGAGGGCGGCGGGGCCCCTGGGCGCAGGAGCCAGAGCCAGCGGCTGGGAGGGTGTCCCTGATGAGGGCCGGGCCTCCCCCTTTTGGTGGGTGCAAGGCCCCCCGACTGGGCGATGCCTCCTCCCACCGAAAACGATTTCAGCGTTCTCCCAGGGGCTGTCAATGTATATTGCAGTCATGGGTCATTATATTAGCGTTTTATGTACCTTGTAAAACACTCAACAGAAACAGAAAACGTAAAAGAACACAAAAATATTAATACACGCCCGAAAACCTTCCTCCTGCGCCCTGGCGTGTGTGCCCCCGCTTTGGGGGAACCTTGCGGGGCGCCCATTGAGAGGGGCGCTGGTCACCAGAGAGCAGGACTGGGAGGAAAAGGACCGCCTGGGGGGCTGCTTGTGGAACCCCGAAGCCTGGCTGCGGCTACAGCCCCGAAGCACTAGGGAAGCGGAATCTACCTGCGGGGGACAGGGCATCCCGCTGCGGGGGGGACGTGGGACCCGGGGAGCCGGGGCAAAGGAATCCCGGGCAGAAGGAGAGTGGGCGGGAAACTCGGGGGCGAGGGGACTCGGGCCCCAGAGAGTCGGGCAGCAGCCGCGACAGGTCGTCCACCAGGTGCCTCTTCTCCTGGACCTGCTGCGAGGGGAGCGAGAGGCGGGGTTACAGGCGGTACCCCCTCCCGCCAGCCTGCGCTGGAGCGCAGGCTGTCAGACCGGCTGTCCACCCCCCCCTCCCGCCCCGCAGCGCGAGGCCCCGCCCCCAGCGCGAGGCCCCCCCCAGCTCAGCTAGGGCCACGCCCCCTGATAGTCCCAGGCCACGCCCCTAGTCCCAGGCTGACATTCCTCCGTGGTCCCACCCAGTGGCCACGCCCATCACAGCGGCCCCGCCCATCTCAGCCCCGCCCCCAGCCCTAGCTCAACCTTGGTCCAACAGCCCTGGCCCCAGCCCGAAGCCCAGCTCCCGGCCTCCCTCACTCTGCCTTGCCAGTCTGTAGCCCCCACTCTGGGGCCGCACGTCCTGGACAGGGCCTCCCCATTCCAGACACTCACCCAGGACAGCTGCTTCCGGAGCCTCTGGATGGCCCTGGTGTTGGCCTGGTACTGGGACACACACATGGTCAGGGCCAGGCTGTGGACAGACGGGGCGCCGGGGTCAGTCCCACCGTGGACGGTGGGTGCCTCCTGCTGCTTCACCCCCCTGCACCCAGTCTCTAGAAACCTGGCCTTCTGGGGTCTTCGCCTGCCTGAGTGGGTGCACACCGCTTTCTCCCTCCCCCGGGGTCACTCAGGCACTGCACTCCCCAGTGGTCACTTAGCACAGGAGAGCCCCCCCCCCCCAGGCCCAGGTGTGCCTGTGGGCCCAGGCCCTATCCCCTGGACCCCTGCCTCCCTTCAGGCCCTATCCCCTGGGCCCCTGCCTCCCTTCAGGCCCCATCCCCTGGACCCCTGCCTCCCTTCAGGCCCTATCCCTTGGGCCCCTGCCTCCCTTCAGGCCCTCCTTGTCTAGCTCCCGTCCCCAGGAGACCGGCCAGAGGTGCCCGTGGGAGGAGGGACCCCCAGCAGGACTCCCTCCCCGAGACACCTGAGCAGGATGAGGAGGAGGAAGCTGGCGGCCTGGGAGCTGAGGTAGCGGAGGATGAGCTGGCCCGCAGGTGGGAGCCGGAGGGCCACCAGCTCTGGGACCACCTGCCAGGGGGCCGAGTAGTTTGCGAAGAGCCCGCAGCCCCAGGAGGAGTGGACGCTGCAGAGAGACGGCCGGAGAGGGGCTGGGTCCGGCCCTGGGCGAGAAACCGCCACCTGCCGGGCTGCCCGCCTCACCTGTCAGCGCCCTCACCTGCTGACCACGTAGCACAGGGGCACAGTGGCCAGGAGCAGGCCGAGGAGGAGCACCAGCTGGAAGAAGAAGGTGGAGCTGGAGGCTCGGAATCGCCGGGAGGACGCCTTGGAGTTGCTCAGGAGGGTGAACTGGGGACCATGAACACGATTGCTTAGCCCCACCAAGGGGCAAGGAGTTGCGGTCCAGGGAGGGAATCGGGGGGCAGATGTCAGCTTAGCAGATGGGGGCTCAGGGCGCCGCCTTGCTCCCCCCTCAGCCCGCTCCCCTCACCTTCTTGATGTAGAAGGTGAGGAAGAGGAAGATGCTGTTGAGCAGCGGCAGCAGGGGGCAGTAAAAGAGCCCCATCCAGGTGACCGTCTGGCCCGCCATGATGTCCAGCGCGTTCCTGGGCACCAGGAACTCCTCCCGGTCCAGCCAGACCCAGAACCGGCTCGAGAAGCGCTCCACCAGCAGCCTGGAAGCGGGGTGTCCAACAGCCACCCAGGGAGGCGCGTGTCACTGCATAGGCCATGCCTCGGCCTCCCGCACCCCGCAAACGGACGCCACAGATCCGCTCACCCGTGGCTGTGGCCACCGACCGTCCCAAAGCAATCCCTGGCCACCCGAGGATGCCCCCTCCCGGCTCACCTCCTGGGCAGGCTGACAAGGAAGGCGAAGGCCACGGTGAGCAGGAAGTTGAAGATGTGCAGTTTGTATAGCTCCTGCCCCACTGAGTTCTCCCAGCACTGGAGCAGGGTGGGGCATCAGCACCCTGGTGTCCCAGCCGCCCGCCCACCCGCCCTTCTGCCCATCTGCCCATCTGCCCGCCTGCCCGGGCCGGTCTGAGCGTGCAGGGCTGCTGGGTTAGCGGGGGCTGCGGCAGCAGAGCAGAGCAGGGGTCCCACAGTTGGGGGTGGGGGTGAGGGGTGCAGAGCCTGCAGCTCTCACACAGGCAGGGGGACGAAAAGGACCACGAGGCTCTGCGGGGGTGAGGCCGTGGTCCCGTGGCCGCACCTGGTAATTGCAGACATCGTAGCCGTAGGGCTCGCAGCGGGCCCTCTCCTGGCCGACGCACAGCATGGCCTGCACCAGCGAGAAGGAGAACATGCCCAGGCTGGCCAGCTTCAGCGCCACGCACCTGCGGGCCGGATGGCGTCGGGAGGCGTCAGGTGGCGCTGCCCAGGACTCACGGGACGCGGGGGTGGCTGGGGATGTGGCTGCTCCTGGACCAGCCCCCCACCCCCCCCAGGGGCCCAGCCTCCTCCAGCCGGTGCCATGGTTTCCCAAAGTGTGCCCCCAGGCCCCAAGGTCCCTGATGATTCATGGGGGAGGGTTCTGCTTGTAAGTCGTTTTGGGGAACAAGGCACTGGAGGTGGTCTGACCCACCCAGTCCCCAGGCATGCCTGGGAAGCCCCGTGGGAAGCCCCAGGCTTCCCTCCCTCCTGGTATGCAGTGGCACCCTCCTTTCTTCACCCCTCTGTCTGTGTCCTCCATCACACACCTGCACACATACCCCCCGAGACGCACACCTGATGGCACAGGTACTATGGCCTGAACCCACGCACGCACACACACACACCTTAGAGCTAAGTGGGGCCTTTGCTGTGGCTGAGGCAGGGGTGTGGCTGGGAGCAGGGCTGTTGGGGGAGGGGTGCAGAGCTGGGTGGGGGTCAGTTTTTATCCTCCATCCTTTTGCGCTGAGTGTCTCTGTGAGCATGCGCATTACCTGCCTGCAGCAGTGACCAGGTGGTGTGCACCTGCCCGCTCCAGGTGGGGAGGAAGCGCAGGCAGAGCCAGTGGGGGTTGGGGGTTACAGACTGCGAGGAAAGCTGGGCTGGAGCTGGGGCAGGGGGTGAAGACACCTGTGCCCCCAGTTGTGAAGCTGGTACCCAGCACCCCTGCAATGCTGGCCCCTCGGATAGGCCGGCGCTTCATCCAGGCTGCTTTGGCCGGAGGGGACCGACCTCCGCTTGCTTGGGACCCCTGGCAGCGGGCCCACCTGTCCCCCGGGACACTCACCAGACCAGGGCCAGGTTGACCTCAGTGCTGGGCGGGTACTTCTCCAGCTTGACCAGGAACACAAACAGCGGGGGGCCCAGGAAGTTGACCAGGGCGATGGCCCCCATGGGCAGGTATTGGAGCAGCACAAACAGCGGATCCTGCGGGAAGCGGGTGGGGGCCATGGAGGGCCTGAAGCTGCTCCCCAAGCCCAAGGCGCCCTGGGGTAACTGGGTGTAGGGTCGATGGAAGAGTCAGGCTTATCCGCCCTCCCGCCATATTGTGGACCCCTGCGGTGCTGCACGCAGGCCTGAGTGGGGTATGCGCATGCGCAGGTGGGAGCACCTGGGCTGAGACACGGGCGTTATAAGGGCAGCGTCACGAGGACGCCAGCAGAGAGCAAGGCAGAAGCAGCAGCAGTTGAAGCAGAAACAAGGGGCTGGCGAGCCCAGAGTGTGAAGATGTGCCAGGGGCTAGGCCTGCCAGCCTCCTGGCCCCCCCGGCCACCCCCACCGCTATGTACCTGGTTGCCTCTGAGATAATGATGCAATAAAAGCCCAAAAAAGCCCCCGAGGGCTCCAGGCCTCCTCCTTGACCTGTCTGCTGGAACCATCGAGAACCTGCCCTGTGCCCTGCTGCCACGCCACTGGTGTGGCTCAGATGCTGCAAGCCGGCCTGTCCCCAGAGGCGGTGGGTGCGGGGACAGGGCACCGCAGGCACAGCCAGGCCAGCAGGGTGCAGGCAAGCCGCTCTAGCTGAGCCTGGGTTTCCTCCCCGCACGGCGGCCCAGCCATCGCCTCCCACGGCTCTGTCCAGGGTTAACGGCACACAGGTCCCCGTCACCTCCTTATTGTCCTGCGAGTACTTGGTGGCCCAGAAGATGAAGCTGACGGCCCCGACCACCAGGAGCCCGATGAGGAGGTTGGTCCGCAGGAAGCTGAGCAGGTGGCAGGCCCGCTGGGCCCGGGACTGCTGCTGCACCAGCACTGAGTGGTGCCACTCCTCCAGGGCCACCTGCGTGGAAGGGGGCGAAGGAGGCCCAGGGCCAGTGGGTGTGTGTGGTGGGAGGTAGCCGGGGTGCCCCTGGGGGACAGGCCGAGGGGTGGAAGCCCCTGGGAGGCAGGCCGAGGGGTGGAAGCCGGTTCATGTAGGCCCCCAGGTGAGCGCGGTGTGTCCATACCAAGGCGTGTAGCCCCCACAGCGTGCACACACACTCAGGTGCAGTGTGCACACACATTCAGGTGCAGCGCGCTTGCACTCACACGTGTGCACACACTTGGGTGCAGCGTGCATACACACTCACGTACAAGGTGCTTGCACTCACGTGCGTGCACACACTCAGGTGCAGCATGCACACTCACGTGCAACGTGCTAGCACTTGCGTGTGCACACACTCAGGTGCAGTGTGCACACATACGCGGGTGCAGCGTGCACACACTCAGGTGCAACGTGCTTGCACTCACACGTGTGCACACACACTCGGGTGCAGCGTGCTTGCACTTGCGCATGCACACCCCCCCTCTCAGGCCCCCTCGCACACACACCTTCAGCTCGTTGCTGATCTCGTGCTTCTTGATGGCGGCTGCCTCCCGGCCGCGGATGCAGAAGTCCCAGGAGGAGAAGACCCTGGCGCTGATGGGTGACCTGTACTCCTGGCCCAGCAACAGCTTCTGTGGCAGCCCCTGCATCATCCTGGGGAGCACAGCGGTGCTGTGGGGGTGGGACACCCCAGCCCCCTCCCCACCTCTGGGGCGGGAAGCCTGAGCCTCAAGGCCTGCATGGGGAGCAGGGTCAGGGCCTTGCCTATGATTCAGGGCACAGCACCCCAAAGGAGGGGTGACACGGGCCGGGCCTGGGGGGCAGGGCGCGCCCTCACCGCCGCAGCGTCCCACAGAAGCAGAGGAGCAGGCAGGCCAGCGGGCTGAGCAGGTAGGCCAGGCGGATGCTATACGCTGACGTGCTCTCGGGCCCTGCCCGGTAGGCGCCGTAGAAGAGGTGGGTGTTGTTGAAGGCCTGGGGACACGATGGCCGCTGGTCAGCCAGGCTGTGCGCTCAGTGCCCTGACACTCCCAGAGCCCCTCAGTAGGGAGGGAGAGCACCCTGGTTTCATAGGAGCTCAGGGGTCAGGCCCTTGCCCAGGGCCCCTGTGGGGACAGTCTCTCAGGGCCATGGGCTGTGTGCAGCGGCCTCGGTCTCTCTCTGACCCCATCATTGGCCAGCGGGCCTGTGGTGGGAGACTGCCCCCCTGTGTATTTGGAGACTGGAGTACCCCAAGGCCAACCACCCAGTCCCCCAGTGCCCCTGGCCCGTGAGGACAGAGCCACTCACCCTGCCAGTTAGAACATTCCACAGCTGGAACTCCGGAACGCCAGTCTGGGGCTGGTGGCCGCTGGGGCACTGGACGGCTGCCGGGGAGGAAGGGCCGTAGGGAGGGCCCCAGTCGGCTGCCGTGCCATGCCAAGGCTGGACCCAAGCCGTAGGTGGCCCAGGTGGCAGTGGGCCCTGGACCAGCACCCCAGGGTGCAGGTGAGCCCGGCCACTATCCCTACCAGGCTCACCACTCACTCATGTTGAAGGTGGGGTGAGGGTCCGGGGGGCGGAGCCAGAACAGGGGCACCAGGAGGAAGCCGGCCGTCAGAAGCAGAGTTAGCAGGTTAAGCAGCAGCAGGAAGCGAAGGAAGGTGAAGTAGGACTGGATGCTGGTGCCGAAGAGGCCTGTGGGGAGAAGAGCAGGTGATCTGGGCCTAGGCTTGAGGCTGCCCAATCAGGGGGCGGCCAGGCCACCTCCGGGGCCTCCTGAGCAATACCTGGGGCGGCCAGCAGGGGGTGCTGCCATCCATCAGGGTCTGCCCTTCCGGCTCTGCCGCCCGCCCCCTCGGAATGATGCCCTGGTCCAGTGTCTGAACTGGACAGCCTCGAGAGAGGGGCGCAGGAGCTGGGAGCCGGGCTGCGGACCTACCCCCGATCTCATGGAGCGCGGAGTCCCAGAGCCCAAAGCACTGGGCCAGCCTTCGCGCCGCCTCCCCCAGGCGCCTTCCTGCCACCTGCCGCCGGCGCTGCCACCGCTGCCAATATGGGGACCTCACCCCCTTGGGCTCCCGCAGCTGCCTGGGGGAATGGTGAGGGGGCACCCGAGTCAGCCTCTGTGCCACCCCTCCCCCACCCGAGGATGCGCCCCCACCCCCTCCACCCCGCGGCCTGGGCCACGCACCGGATGAAGCGCTTGTCCACCATGGCGTAGGCCAGCGTCCGCACGGGCTCGCGGGAGGAGCACAGCCGGGCCAGCTCTTCCTCCCACAGCTCCTCCCGGGCGGGCTCTGGCGCCCCGGGGTCCGACTGCATGGACCGCTGCCTCAGCATCTCTGCCGCGGGGTGAGGCTGGGGCGCACGCTGCAACCCCACCCCCCAGGAAGGATGTGGGCCTTGCTGGAGGAGCCGCCTGCTGTGCCCAGAAGTGAGCAGTAAGTGATGGGGGGCCCCCGGGGTTAGCCCCACGCCCCTTGCAAGGGGCAGGCGGCCTGTGGTCCCACGGGCGGGAGAGATGGTGTGGGACAGCGCCCAGGCCAGGGTCACCTGCCATGGTGCATGCTCAGAGGCCTTCTCTTCCCACACCTGTGTCCAGGCCTGGCCGCCAGCCTGAGAGAGGCCACCCGCTGAGCTGGCTTCCCCTGGGGAAGGCTCCCCACCCGCACCCCAGGGTCCTAGGACCCTGCATCCTGCAGCACCCCAGATATGGAAGGGCGGGTGACCCTCTTCTGACCTTTACATGCGGCCTCAGGCCTGGGTCTGCGCCCCGAGGGACCCCTCCACAGTGGCTCTGCCAGGCCCCCAGCAGCCCTGGGCTCCACAGCCCCCACCCCCGTACCCAGCTCACCTGGGGACTAAGTGCCGGAGGAACCCCCTCCTCTGACTGGCCCCCACCAATCTAGGCAGGGCCCTGATGAGGCAGTAGTGATCACATGACAGGAACCCCAGTTCCCCCGCCACTCTTCTTCCCCACCTCCGCCAGTTTCCACTGGGCCCTGCACTTCCTGTGGGCTTGTGGGGCGCAGACACACAGGTGAGAGGTGCAGCGGGCCGGTCTCCCCAGCCTGGAGCCTGGTGTGCGCTGGGCTGGGGAGGCTGAGTGTGAGTTGGGGTGTCGCTCCCTCAAAGGCTGCCTTCCTGGGAAGGGGTGCACTCTGGCATGCCTGGGCTGGAACCAGGGGGCTGTCTCAGGCATTCTTGCTGGCCAGGTCAGTGGCCCAGTGCCAGCTCCTGCTCCCCTCCGGCTGGGGGACCCGAAGCCTGACCGGCCCCAGTGGGGGGTGGCTGACCTGGGCAGGACTGGGGTTCTGGGGACCAGGGCCTTATCTGCCTTTTGCAGGCCTCTTGGCTGGGCGCACAGGGCCCGATAGTAGCCTGGGGTGGGCCCCATTACCGTGGGTGCTGCTGAGTTTCCATGAAGCTAGTGGAGCTATTTCTCAACTTCCTGTGTGTCTGTCTTTAGCTCTGATGCTAAGGCCAGGCCTGGCTCCTGGGGTTGACCCTCTGGCCGCCCCTCCAGGCCAGCCATGGGGTGTCTTGGCCATGGTCTCTCCTGGCTGCCCCTCTGCCTCCTCCTCCACTGCCTTGCTCCCTCCCTGGCTTTCAGGGTCCTTCATCTCAGATCCGAGCCTCCCCCACCCTTGCTCCTCCCCACCCCCACCTGGCTTCCCAAGCCTCAAGCTGGTGCTGGGCACCCCTCCCCCAGACTAGCTGAGTGGAGACAGTCTGACAAGTCTATTTGACCCAAAAGGGGGGGCCCAAGGGTCCAATCCAGGAGGCCTTAAGAGGAGGTGAGCTTCAAGCTGGGCTCTTGGAAGTGTAATGGGGCTGGGGGTGCAGGGGTGCCGTGGGGGCGGGGTAGGCCTGAGGGACCCACCTGAGGACCCCACTGCTGTGGGATGGTCCAGTCACGGCCCCTTCTGGTCCCCAAGTTCGTGCAGCGCCCCTTCCTCACTGAACTGCACTTCTTTCTTCATTTGGCTTCCAGGCTGGGCCCACATGGCCCGCCCCTGCAGCGGGCCTGCCCCTTCCTACCCAGGTGCCAAGCTCGCAGGGGTCCAGGAGGCTGATGGGCCTCTGCTGTTCCTGCCTGGGACCCCGGAGGGGCGGGGGGTTGCCTTGTGGCCAGCCAGCGAAGGCCCAGCCGGCCTTTGCTCCCCACGCTCCTCTCAGGGCGGGGGGCCGTAGGGCGGCCCAGGACTCGTGCTTGATAAACAGTAGAAATTGCGCCCGATTTCGCCATGCCCGGTGGGGGCGCCCTTCCTGCATGGGCGGAGACTGGGGCACCACGGTGGCGCCGGTGGCATCCTTGGGGTGTCACGGCACCTGTCATTTTGCAGCTGGCCGGGGAGTAGGCCGGTCTGTAAGCCTAGACCCCGTTTGAAACTCGAGGAAACTGAGTCTGGCGGAATTCAGGCGCTTCTCCAGCGCCCGGGACTCACTCCTGGGGGGCGGGGCGCAGGAGGGGCTGGAAGCCGGCTGGGGAGGTGCCGAGGCGGGCGGTGGGCGGGGCGCGGCGTCGACAGGCGGGGCGGGGCGGTCCTCTGGCCACGCCCCCTAGTTGGGAGCACGTTCAGGACGCCCCCCTGGTTTCTCCCAGGGGTGCTGGTGCCCAGGCCACTGTTCCCAGCGGCCCCTTCGGGGACAGATGAGCCACTGGCGGGCTCCTAGGGGTCCCCAACCAGGTGCCTCCTGGGTGAGTGGCCGGCCAGGGTCCAGGTTCTATCTGGGCTCGGCTGCGGCTCCTTGTTGTTCTCCTGTTGGTGGGGCTCGAACCCCTGACCCGGCAGCTCCACCCCCTCCGAATCCCTGTCGGCCGTGGGCCCTAGGCAGAGCGTCCTTCCTCGGGTCTCGGAGCTCCACGGTTTGCCTGGAGGGGCGGGCGGGGGAACTGCAGCCCCTGCCCACCGCTGTCCTCCCGCCCCCAGGGTAAGGGGCAGTGGGACGTCCCAGGGCTGGATGCGAAGGGCGGGGAGGCCGGTACCACTGGCCGCTAGGGGGGATGGGACACTGGCTGGGCTGCGGTCCAGGAGCTCCCGCCTCGGGCAGCCCCTGCCCCAGCTGAGCTGCGGTTCTGTCGGGGCTGCCGCAGCTGCCTCAGGACCTCTCCCTCCGAGGCTGCTGGGCGGGGCTCCTGGCATCGCCCCCGCTCTGCTCCGTCCCTCCCCACCTGGCTCGGGGCTCGGGAATGGTGCGCCCTGGAACTCTGCCGGTCCCGCCCCGTCTGAATGCCCGGCACTAGCAGGGCGGAAGTCCTCGGCAGTGCCCAGGTGAGCCCAGGTGTGCCGGCAAGGGGGCCTGGGGGGTGCGAGGGGGTGCCCAGGGGATTCCAGGCCCTTAGCCTCTGAGGCCCCCTCCCTCTCCTGTTCCTCCCACGGCCCCCCACGGGGTGCGTGGCCTGGAGTGGATCTCGCTTGGGAGGGCCTGTCTGAGGAGGGCAGTCCAGTCCTAGGTGGGGCCTGAATTGGGGGGTGCACACCCTTCGCCTTAGCTCCTGTCCACGTTGGGCTGGGTGGGGGTCCACCTCTGGCCCCACTGGTTTTCCCCGGCTGGAGAGGGGAGGGTCCTGGGCACAGACAGGGTGACCTGCTGGCTCTGAGCACTTGCACCCCGTCCCCCCAGGAAACCCTCCCCCGGAGCGCCCCCCCCCCCCAGTGGAGCCTGACCCCCCCTGCTCCCGCACTAGGGACAGAGCCCTGGGCCAGGCTGCCCTGCCCCAGCTGCCCGCACAGCCTGGACAAAGGCGGCCTGTTAGGCAGCCCCAGCCCCCACCAGCTGCCCCGCCCACCGCTGGGTGCTGGAATGTAGGGGGAGTTGGTCTCCTGGGCAGTGAGGGACACTGCGATGGCCTGCAGGGTGGGGGCGCAGCTGGAGGAGGCACCGGGTCTGCTGTGGCCAAGGGAGGCGCGAGGGCTCAGACTGGGCTGCCAGGGCCGGGCTCCCTGAGCGGAAGTGCGAGGGTTACCAGGGTGCAGGGGAGGTCTCGGCGGCCCTGACCTTTCACACCCGGGCCTGCTGTCCACAGGCAGGCACCCTCGGGGATCCCAGGGGTGGGAACAGCGAGGAAGCCAGGAGCCACACCCTTCCTTCCTCTCTCCCTCCCACTCCTCAGCTGTGGCAGGCCCCTTCCCCCTGGGCGGAGGTTTGTTCAGTTTTGACCACTGTTTGGCCGGGGGCAGGGCAGGGTGGGGCTCTGGGCCTGGGCTGTGAGTGGCGCCTCCCACGGTGCCCCGGGGACGGGGTGGCTGAATGGCACCAGGCGCTGAAGGCCGGACTGTGCTTGCAGTCCCAGGTCCCACCAGATGGGCAGTGGGAGGCTGCACCCCGACTCTGAGCTGCCCGAGGCCTAGACCAGCTGTGCTGGGCCCTGGACATGGCCCAGCCGCCGGCCTTCGCCCTCAGCATCCCCATGACGCCAGAGGATCAGGGGTAAGTGCTCTGGGGGGCCTGGGGGGCTGGGATGTTTGGGCGTGGCCTCTGGAAGGGATGGCTGCTGGCTTGAGTCCTGAGCCCCCCTGCCCTCCCTGCTCCCCACAGCTTGCAGGAGCCGAGCCCCTACGATGAGAGCGAGGTGCATGACTCCTTCCACCAGCTCATCCAGGAGCAGAGCCAGCGGGTGGCCGAGGAGGGGCTGGAACTGCAATGGAGGGAGCCAGGGGTCTCAGGTGAGCCCCCCCAGGCCCAGGGGCAGGGCGGGGCCTGAGCAAAGCGGCCTGTCCCTCCCAGGGTGTTTGGCCTGGGGTAGGGGGGGTGCATCAGGGCTGCACCCTCGGGCCCTCAGGACAGCACCTGTGCCCCACAGGCAGTGACCGGCAGCCCCTCCTGAAGCCCGAGGATGCCCCCGGCCACAGCACGGCCACGCTCCGCATCTTGGCCAGCATGCCCAGCCGCACCATCGGTGAGTGGACCCTCTGCCTTCCGTGTGGCCCGGCCGCCGGCCACAGCAGGGCTTCAGGGGGACGTCTGTCCAGTTCTTCGGGGTCCCCACCTAGCCTGCCTGTGGCTGGAGGCCTGGCCAGCCGCTCACAGCCTGGCTGGGTTCTAAAAAAACGACTCGGATAAAAATAGGCCCTTGGGAACCCTTCAGGGCCTGAGGCCCCTGGCCGAGACTTCCCTGCGTCCGGGAAGGGAGGGCGGCCCTGGTGCCGGCCCGCGCTGCCTGTCCGGTCCCTCCGCAGGCCGCAGCCGCGGGGCCATCATCTCCCAGTACTACAGCCGCACCGTGCGGCTGCGCAGGGCCAGTCGGCCCCAGCTCAGAGACGTGGCGCGCTCGGCCCGGCCCAGCCTCCGCATGTACGACCTGGAGCTGGACTCCATGACCCACGAGGAGGACGGTGAGTGACCCTGCACCTGGCGTGCAGTCACTGGGGCCGAGCAGTGGGGTCTTCGGTCTGCAGAGGGCTTGGCCAGACACCTGCAGCCCTGCCGGAGCTCTGCACTGGTGCCAGCTTTACGACGTGATGGTGGCTGGCAGCAGGCAGGCCGCTCTGGCTCTCGTGCGGCTTCTGGTCGGCTTGGTGAGACGCATGGGAACCAAATAAATGGATAAACATACCACGGCAGCTCAGATCAGGGAATCTGAAGAAAGGTGCACAGGGAGAGCCTAGAGAAATCCAGAGAGGCTTCCTGGAGGAAGCGACACCAGAGTGGGTATTTGCAAAGGCCCTGTGGTAGGAGCATGACTGGTTTCCTGGGCTGCAGGGGGCGGTGTGGACCATTCTGGGAGCCAAGGAGAGTGGTGGTGGCAGAGCCTAGCACCTAACCTTCTGGCATCCCTACACAAATACCTCGTCGTTCGCTGTGGACTCAGCCTTCCCCAAGCTGGGCCTTCAAGCTGGGGATTTTCTTGGGGCTTTGTCTGTGCCAACCCAAGGGTTGGGGTTAGCAAGGGTGGCTCAGGAGGTGTGTGTGGGACAGCTGGAGGTCGGGGAGGGGCTGGGGAGGTGACCGCACCCCTGTTGCTCCCTGCAGAGAAGCGGCAGCTCCTGGTGAAGGAGCTCCAGGGCCTGACGGTGGCCCAGCGGGAGCACATGCTTCGAGGCATGCCCTTGAGCTTGGCCGAGAAACGCTGCCTGCGGTCAGTCCAGCCTTCTCCTCCTGTGTCCTGGCTGGGCTGGGCGAGCCGGGCCCTGGGCCTGCTTAGGTCCCGACACAGCCTCTGCCCGCAGGGAGGAGAGCATGGACCTGAGCGGGAAGCAAAGGGAACGGCCCCACGGGCGTCCTTCCTACTGCAGCCGGCTCCGATTCGCCTGCGTCCTGGTGAGGCCTTGGCTGCTCCTGTTCTGGGCCACCCTCTCCTGCCCCTATCCAGCGGGTGGGGTGAGCCCCTCCCCGAGCGGTGCCGCCCCTGCACCCCCTGACTGCGTTGTGCGGGGCGGCCTTGTCCACGGCCTCCCTGTGTTCCCGCAGGCCCTGCACGACCTGGGGCTGGCGCTGCTGTCGGGGCTGCACGCCCTGGCCCCGTGGCGCTACGCGCTGAAGCGGATCGGGGCCCAGTTCGGCTCCAGCGTGCTTTGCTACTTCCTCTTCCTCAAGACCCTGCTGGCCTTCAACGCCCTGCTGCTGCTGCCGCTGCTGGCCTTCATCGTGGGCGTGCAGGCCGCCTTCCCGCCAGAGCCCCGCGGCCCCCAGCCCGCCTTCACGGGCCTGGAGCTCCTCACCGGTGGGGTGAGGCCTGGGGCAGGGCCGGGCGTGGAGCTGGGTGCGGGCGCCTGCATCTGCGCGGCCCCGCCCAGTGCTGGGCCCTTGCCGCGTCCACCCAGATATCCACCCAGATGTCGGTGCGGCCAGGAGGTCGGGGTCAGCCTCTGTCCTTTGCCTGCCTCGGTTTCCCTGCCCCGGCTCTGCCCCACGCTTTCGGGTGGGCAGGGGGGAGGGGACACCCCTGATTGGATGGGCCGGGGAGGAGGGGCGTCCCTGATTGGGTGGGCAGGGGCAGGGGAGCTCCTGATGGGTGGGGGGGAGGGGCGCCCCTGATGGGTGGGCCGGGGGAGG